>CABHPQ010155129.1:0-28099 GCA_902168405.1 Peromyscus aztecus
ATGATGAAAAGGGGGGTTTTAATGAAGGAATGAGACATTCCTGTGCAATGATTGGAAAACAAGTACTCAGTTCCCCACATATGAAATACTTCCAAGAGGCCTACTTTGTTCCTGGTGTACTGAATGTCCCAAGCAGATACCAGAAATAAAATGACTGAGGATAGCATTCTGGGTATTACTCCCAATGGCAGTAACAGGGTTGAGAGAGGGTCTCAGCTGCAGAAACCCTTGAATCCTTCAAGAACAGCAAAGGCAGAAGAAGGTGGCAGCCATCAGAAATGGAAAGAAATGAACAAAAAACAGAGGTAAGACTAAAGAAAAAGAAGTCTGTGAGCAGCCAGAGAAGGGGACCTAAAAGCTCTGGGTATCATAAGAGTTCAAATGCATGATCATGTCTCCTAGAACAAGAGTCTCATAGCCAGGATGAAATCAGTAACACTGGGTATGGGCACATGTGTGTGATAAATCCCATAAAGTTCCTGATCCATTGGGCCTCAGGAGAAATACAACACTAGAAGAAACCACTTGTCATTGTCCTTGCCTAGTCACTGTCCCTACCGATGCTCCCCAACAGGTAAAACAGCAGAAGATGCCAAAGAACAGCATTTGAAGAGTTTCTCCTTGTCCACCTATGGTTTTGGTCTGTTATAGAAAATGGGTCCTTGGCCATCTGAACCTTCATAGAACCATGATTTACTCCACTTTTCAGAATCCTGTACATTACCTTCCAATAACGAGACTCATCATTGCAGTACTCATCAGGTGGATGATCCCAGATAGGAAACTTCAAAATTAGACCTGTGAGGATACAGGAAACACAAATTGCATAATGAAGAGGGAATGCTACTTCTTTACTAGGTAGTTAAATCACTGTGATGAAAACATCTCTTTTAGCTGATGCCATTAACTGAAACAGGCTTAGCATGTCTTGGCATTGACCAATGAGCATGTGTATATAATCTTCTCTTGTGCTGGGAAAATGGAGTAATGAGGTACAGGTAAGGGTTCCATCAACTCAAGATACTTCTTCCCTTGCTTCTATAGCTCTGGGTTTGCAGGTGTGCCTACCAAGATTGACAGGATTGGTGTAAGCATTGGGAAACTGTCGTACCCAATAAGACAATACCACTTTTATTTCTCCAGAAACAGAAGAGAAACAAATTAGGAGAAAGGGATATGAAAATTTGCCACTTTTCTCACATTAGTTCCCTCCTCTCTCTCTATTTACAACAATTTTGAGCCTTTCCTTGGAGTGATTTTCCATCTAAGTTAAATTGTCAACATCTTTATGACATGAATACAAACACTAGCCTCACACCACAGTGCTATCTTCTTCACACAGGCACAGCTGATCCAAAGCCAATGGTTCTACCAAACTAACAGATGGACCTGAGAAAATTAAATGATAGATCCTTTAAAACAAAGTAGAAATTCACACCTTTTATCAGGGAGGATTGAGAGTTTCATATCAACAAAGTTTAGGGGCAGATTCTCTTTTGGCTATGGTTAAAAACTGTTATCTCCTAGCAAACGTGATTTTCCTATGATTTTAAACAGTATTTGTTTATTTGGTCATTTTAAAAATAAATATTCATATGATGAATATATGGAAATCTACTGATGGGTACTTTAAAAACATTTATTTAGAAAGAAGGGGAAGATAATTGATAGATAGATAGATAGATAGATAGATAGATAGATAGATAGATAGATAGATAGACAGACAGACAGATAGATAGGTGACAAACAATACATGCCATACTATTCTGTCATTCTGCTCATGTGGCGACAAAGGAACAAATTGGGAGGAGGAAATTCTCTCCTTTCACCTACGTAGCCATCTCAGTGTCCCTTCCCTGGTACTTTTCATGATCAGCTTGAGGATTTGCCTTAGAGGAATTTTTATGGTTCTGAAATTTAGAGAACAAAGTATATTAAAGTGCACTGTGAATGATTTGTGCAGACATTTGTTTAAAATGATGGATGATCTTAATTAAAGCTAACCCTGGGGGTAAAAATTCTTGATGGAAGGGCTGTTATCTCTCTACCTGGAAGAAACTGCTTGCCCAGAGTAATAGACAGGAAAAGGCAAAAGTGAAGTTACTCTGTCATGCAGGTGAGTGAGTTCATAATGAAAACCACCACTGAATACTAAACATCACCAAGCAAGATTCCAGGGTGAGTTAATGAAACGGCATGTTCCTTCTTGGCACTGTGCCTCTGAGAAGCTATCTTGCATTTCTCATGCATTTTTCTGTTGTAAAACTACGGGTTACTAATGCTGTGCATGGCCCTGTGGACAGTCCAGGTTCTAGCATTTGATCAGTTATAGTAGTGTTCACACATATCTAAATATAATATTACAAGTGTCAAAATAAAATTTCCAAGGTACTTCAGAAGTTAACCTTCTAAATCCTAAAGTCTCAAAGACTTAATGAAAAACATTCCAATTAGATGAATTAACGTATACATTGCAATCTCTCGATCCTTTTTAAACAACAATTACTGAAAAGATGATGCAAAATGATGTGCACAGAACAGGATATATTAATGTTAATGTTTAAATTCATGATTGCTCTAAATGTTGTATTTCAGGACCTATATGAATGCAACTACTCATTCGGAAATTATACCCAGACTTTTGGCTTTATTTCATATTTGATGGTGTTCAGAATATGCTATCTCAAAACATGGTAACTAGTCATAGGAAGCATTTGAGCAGAAGAATGAATGTGAGGAAAGACTCTGCTCTTACCCTGAAGCTGCTCATAAAACCTAGAAAGAGCTTCCTGAACAGGTCAGAAGCATCACATGTCCCTCCATGGAGGAAAGAAAGGAGCAGCCTCATAGCTAAAGACTGATGAAGGCACACACAGGGGACACGAGCCAAAAGCCCTCACTATTTGCCATCCACCTGCTTGGCTCATAGTGGTTTTATTTTGTCACATACTCTATAACATCACTTGCCATCAACTCCAGTATAAAATCTCAGGTCTCAGCACTTGGTGAGGGCTTTCCTTCCTTAGGAAGGATCTGGTGTTGTGAAAGTTTGTACTAGGTAAGTCTCCATGCTTTTCTTCTCTCTGTCTCTGCTTTGTTATGGAGTCCCCAACAAGGGACTAAATGTGGGTAGAGGGAAAAAGTATTTTTCCTCCTGCATTTACTATTTTTCTTCCAAAACTCTTATTTGTCAACCAAATGATAATGCTCTCCTTTTTATAAAAAAGTCCTCTACTTTTCAAAAAACATCTTCTATTAGAGCCAACAAACAAAACTGTTTTATTCTCCCTTCCAACGATACCTTGGAGGTTTGTTAATTTGTAGTAGGCCCTCATAAGCTCATATGGAGTGGCATTATTAGGAGGGGTGGCTTTGGTGGAGGTTGTATGTCACTGTGGGGAGGGCTTTGAGGCCTCTTATGCTAAAGTCACTCCTGGTGTTTCAGAGCACTTTTGTTGCCTGTGGGATCCATAGCTCCTTCTCCACTCCCAGCTCCTTCTCCAGCACCATGTCTGCCCCTGCATGCCTCCATGTCCTGCCATGATGACAATGGACTAAACCTCTGAAACTGTAAGCCACAGCTAATTAAAGGTTTTCCTTTATAAAAGTTTCTGTGGTCATAGTGTCTCTTCACAATTATAGCAACCCTAACTAAGACAGACGGTATCCAAAATAATTACAGAGCACACAGGGAATAAAGAAACAGTAATGAATTCTTCTTAAAATTAATTAAATGATTCAGTGCCAGTCTGGTCTACAGAGTGAGTTCCAGGATAGATGCCAAAGTTATACAAATAAATCCTGTCTTAAAAACAATAACAACTACAACAACAAAACAAGACAAAACTTAAGTAACGGAGTCACACGACTTCCTAATTGTTCATATTTCAGTTAGGTTCCAGGGTACTTCACAGTCAAATATTTATTCACCAAAAGAAAGAAAATGAAATGCCAGTTAAGATTACCTTTTCCTGAACATGATATAAACACTTGTAGAAATGCTCAATAATAATCACAGACATTATGTAATTCTTTCTAAGGAAGGTAAAAAGAAGATAGTTAAAGCATAAGTGAATGAACTGAGCCAGGCTGACCTGCAGAAAAAAATCTTCTAATCCAATTGTCAAAAATCTGAATTGTGGTGACAGTGACTGTCTCACACTTTTCTTTCAAAAGATAAAAGTTTATATCAGATTTTTAATGCTATTGAACTGCAAACATTTACATAATACAGTTTTAAAATTCTTTGAGAATTTCATCTCTGCATACAGTGTATTTTGATCATATTACCCCTCATTCCTCTCAAATGGGCCCTGATCCACTCTGCTAATCCTAACATTACTAAATCCATACCTTTTGTTTGTTTTAAATCATCTACCTAGGGCAACACTGTATGCCCATATGCTCATGTGTTACAGCCATCACTAAGTTTGCTCAAACTACCTGGCATCAGCACCCTAAAGTAAACTGACTCTTCCTCCTCCAAAAGCCATCCACTGCAACCAGCTTTTCAGGTGGGGTGGGGGCCAGTGAGACCCTATGTCTGCCATACTAGAATGTTGACAGCTTGACCTTGGAATTCAGGAGTGCAATAGTTCTGTCATACCCAGAAGATCCTGTTTTATTTCAAGTGTTGTAATATGCTACAAGCATTTCAGAGATATCAAGTTTTATATAAAATATGATTATGTGTTGAGAGGAATTCTGAAGAAAATGTTAGTGTTCTTAATTGACTGATTATATTCCCATATGAGTTATAATTAAATGAATCATGGCAGTACTGTACCATGAATCTGACTGTTGCTTTGTATAGTTGAAAATGTTTGAGATAATTTCTTCTGTCTACATAATTTCTAAAACACAGAGCCAGAAGCTGAAGGTGACAAAAGACCCCTGGAAACTGCACTGAGGCTATATTCATGCTCTTGATATTTCAGATAACCATGATTGCATTTGATGCTTGAAAGCTGGTCTGCCTGATATTTGGGACATGATTGACAGTTTACCTCAGTTCTTCTCTCACACATTAACATAGAGAATTACAGTAGGTTTGGTGATGTAAACAGTGTGTTCACTCCAATGCTGAACACTGCCATCTACAGCCTGATTAATAAGGATCTAAAGGGAGCCCTGAGGAGCATCCTCACCAGAACAGCATTGTCCTTGTTGACAGCCTGAATATAGAATTAAGTGGATAGTGTAGGCATCAAGATAATTGTGCCTATCAATATTCCGCCCCTATTGGACCCCTGTCTGGATTGTTTCACTGATTTTGTTTCTCATGATTTTGTATGTATATGCATGTACGGGTACATATATATGTTTAACATATTTCCAACCAAAATCTGCGTGAGTAATTCTTCTCTGTTTCTTTTTCCAGAAACATGGTCCATGATGTTCCATTTTTTTCTTACAAGATTTCAGAGCCTTGAACTTAATATACAATATCATATCAAATGTGGACATGTTTTCTCAAAGAAGGATCCCATTGTACTTTTTTTATACTCCAAGGATTATGTGCAATGACAATCGCCAAGCATTAACAAATAAAGACTTTTCTCACACATTGTCAGAGTTCCTCCTATATTTAATTTTCCTTATTCTGACTGTTCTTGATTAACATTCTGGAGTGACCCATCTCATCCTGACCTTTCAACTGCAGGCACTTCTACATTTCATTTCATCAACTTGCTGCATCTCATCTTTCCTTAAAGGATTCCAGACTAATCATTGAGTGGGGTGTCCTTGTGCTGCTGAGCTCAATGCTAGGAACCCCCTACTAAGTTTGCTGTCTTCATAAAAATAACATCCCCAAAGACAAACACGACAGGCCATCACATTCTGGAAAGTCTATGAGATGGCATCAGACATTGGTAGTCTGAAGTCCTCCATTTCTCTCTGACCTTTCTCTAAAATATGTCCTTAAAAAATTGCAATGGGGATTTAGCTCAGTGGTAGAGTGCTTGCCTAGCAAGCACAAGGCCTTGGGCTTGGTCCTCAGCTCTGAGAAAAAAGTGGTCTACATGTAATCTTCAGAGTATCTAGCCTGTTACATATTTCTGGACCAAAAACTCTTGCCTCTCCATTATAATAATTCATATCACCATGCTAGAACACAATCTGTTTTGTCTCAACCTCTCTGTATCATCTGCTGCAACCAGGATTCCTTATTCCTTTTCTGGAGTTCTACACAAAACCTGGAGCATTCATTTAGAAAGATTCTTGGGGGCCTAGAATAGCAGGGCCCCCTGGATGACTAGTATTTGTCCCACCTCACCTCACATATCAACATAAAGAAAAAGTGGGACCACTGAGAGACAATTAGAATGGAACTAAATTTGAGGGCTATTTCTGGGAACCTGAAGTCCTAGAATTGTCCAGAATTAAAGGGCTACAGATGCTAAAAGAAAAATTCTGAGTTCTTCAACCATACCTAGTTCTCTGACCAATATGGGGAAGAAGGACAATATTCTGAGTCCATCCTGCCTTTGGTGGACATAAATAACCACTGTAGTGTGCCACGGACTGGCCCACCAGGAGTACCACGACCGTCGGAGAACCAGGGCTTGGGTAGTCAGGAAGGCAAGGATTCGGAGAATGACAGACAGACAACACACTCAGAAGTGGTTTGAATCTGCTGCAAGTTTACTTCTGCAAATCAGCAGTTTATATACTATACAGAAAAGAAAACTATCAAGTCATACAAGGAACAACAAGAGCTTGGCAATAATTCAATTACATCATCTTTAAAAAACAGCAAGCACACAATTATTAATCGGTGCTAGACATATCCCTTCATCCACAGGAACTTTATGGCCCAAGGAGCAGTCTGTGGTTTCTAAACTTAGTACAGTCTCTAGACTTGTGTAGACTTCTTGCGGTTGCAGCTGTGTCCTTCATCTTATCTAGTTTATTATGCACTTCTACTTTTCTGGTTCTCATGACTCACTTAGGCAATTTGGATGTTGCAGACCCTCTCTAAGTCTTTCTTCAGTTCTCCACCACATATCTCTTCTAATATAAAACCTTTTTACCTGCTCGAATATGAACTCCTATACTTTTACGCCTGTAAAGGGAAGGGGTTCTGCTGTAGTCCTTAAGTTTCCCATGCTGAAATTCCTCAACAGAGGGGCCCACCATCTGCTTCCTATGAGATAAACATTTTCTACCATAAATCACTTTAGTTGGGATTCCCAAATGATTCCTAGTGGGTGAGTGTTCATTCCCTAGAAGTGCCTCAACTTTTATACTTTCTTTATCTAGCGGCTTGGGGTTGTTAATAGCTCATTCTGCTGTATCTGATTAAGATCCATGTCCAGCTTCCCATTTCCTCCATAGTTCACAACCCAAGCATTCATTAATTTTGGCTGTGCTTCACAGATTAATTAGAACATTATCAGAAAAGCAGCAATACAGAACCCATAGCCCAGGGAGCTCATGATCCATGAAGCACGTCTTCTTCGAGAGGGAAGCATAACTCGGGCACTCTGCCAGGGACCTCCAGGGAGCTTAGTCCCGTGGGACACGTATCTCCTTTCTGCCATTACTGACACAATTGTTCATGTCACACGGACGACACTGGAGTTGGTGTGGCAGTAGTGTATAGCCTGAAAACTGTATATACTCATGTCTGTCTGTGTGTCTGTCTCTCTGTCTGCCTGCTATCTATCTATCTATCTATCTATCTATCTATCTATCTATCTATCTATCTTTTTCATCACCTATCTCTATCCATCAATCCATCCATCCATCCATGTAGCTACCTCTATCTACCCATCTATCCATCTTCTCCTACAACTACCCTTCCTCTTTTATTTCTCCTTCTTCTTGATCTTCCCTTATTCATCCAGGATATTATAACCATTTTTGCCTCCCTGAGTTTTTACAGGGAGGTAAAAATAAAAAACTTTTCTCTGTAGGTTTTATTCTTCATATTTTCCCACCCCAAATCTTTGTAATCCCTATCTTCCCCAGTACTTGCTAAAATGTGAGGTTTCTCAGATCTCTGACACTATGACACTAAAAATATTGTGTAAAAGAGCATTTGTTAAAAAATGCAAGTTGTCCTTAAAATGGGTCAAAAACCTATACCCAAAAACTTGATACTTTAATAACTTGCAAACACATCATCTTAGTTTGTTTCTTTATATTACAAATGTAATATACATACAATGAATTTAATGAGTTGAAATATTCAGTGTTTATTAGTTCTCTCCCATGAAGTTTACAAAAAGGTTTTCTGACTAAATAAATTCTTGTCAAGAGGTAAAATCTGTAGAGTTTTCTAAATGGAATGGAAAGTTGTACACAAAGCCAGAAAATATAGTTAATCATAAATCAGAAATTTTATGGAAGATAAAAAACCAAGATCATATATGAAACTGCTATATTCATTAAAATTCCTTAGGCCAAAATTCAGTACACTTGTATAATTAGAGTGTAATTCTCTGTTTAAAATAAAAGTGATAGAAGATGTCACTTAGGTTCAACCTTTTATACAGAGAAAAGGAAAATCCATGCTAGAACTTGCACTTGAGAGCCTTAAAATGGCCTGCAAAAAGAGCATGTTTTAGTCTCTCAACTGCTTGAATTACAAAAGACTTTCAAAAGATCAATGAAACCTCCTGCCAAAGCTTGGCTCATGGGACTGTAGGCTATGAGAACAGATGAGATCAATCTGAGTGCAATAGAAGTGGGAAAGTAAGTGAGGCACTTACTTAAACCTCCTTGAAATACAGGCTATGTAATCTAATGAAATCTGAAAGAAATTATTTCCTGATGGATTGGCTCGCAGGCAGCAGAGGACTCACACACACTGGAAGATGATGAAGGAAGGATGGGGTTTTCCTGATAAAATATATATGAGAGAAGCAGTGCTTTACAACCAATTCACTGGGCATGATAGAGCACTGGGCTGTGCTTACAGAAGAGATCAAACATAAAATACTTGATTCACCAGGGACTTCAGGACTGGTGTTTGCCTTTAGTGCCTTTGCAGAGCTCAAGGGCAGAATGTGAACTTGTAGAAACAACTAACATTTTAAGGAACACATGAAATGTTGTGTAACAATTTTCCTTTTTATGACATGAAAATTTTTTTCTATTATTTTTGAGATTATAATTGCATTATTTTCTCTTCTTTTTCACCCTTCCAAGCCCTCACTACAATACTCCTTGCTCTGCTTCTAATTTATGACCTCTATTTTCATTAATTGTTGCTACATGCACATACGTATATATGTGCATAAAGATATATATACATACATACATATATATATGTATATATTTATATATATCCATATGTTTATATGTCCTAAATGCAAACCAATCATTCTGTATAGCTAGCATATGTTTTCAGGACTGACCATTTGATATTGAGTATCCAACTGGTGTGCTCTTCCCTGGGTAGAATTATTTCCTTAAGTCTCAGAAAGTTCTGTGGAAAGAGAGGAGGTTCATAATACTCAGCAATTAAACCATGGCTGGGAAAGCTGAAACTTACAGGATTAACAAGGCCCTTCCACTCCCAAGGTTAAATAGGTAGTAACTAAGGAGAACTGAAGAAATGAGACCCTCTGTCTCATTTAGCTGCAAACAAGTCATGCAGACACATTCAGAGTTCCAGTCTTCATGAGTCACCCATTCTAATATGATCCTTTGTAATGCCACACATTACAGTTATTCATATTCTTATAATTAATCCCATACCTATACTCCTGTATTAATCTCAATAAACTCATTAATTTGAGGAAAAAGGAATTACACAGTCTTCCCTGGGAGGCAGATACATAAAGGGGAACTGATAAGTAATACAAATGGCCAACTTCTGGCTTCCTTTTTATTTTCTGTACTGAGACAAAGGCTTAGTAGGCTTTGTCTTCCACCAGCAGACTGCCTCTTCCAGCTGTCTGGTTCAGGACAGATAGGTATGTTCACAGTCAGTCCTGAACATGGTCACCTGAAGCTGCAGGTGATCACGCAGAGTCAGATATTGGGGCAAAAGCAGAAAAATCAGAGAGGCAGAGCAGGAAGCCAAGAGTTCTTTCCTTCTTTCTTTCTTTCTTTTCCTTTTTTTTTTTTTTTGGTTTTTTGAGACAGGGTTTCTGTGTGTAGCTTTGTGCCTCTCCTGGAACTCACTTTGGAGACCAGGCTGGCCTCGAACTCACAGAGATCCGCTTACCTCTGCCTCCCAAGTGCTGGGATTAAAGGCATGCGCCACCACTGCCCGGCTCTTTCTTTCTATTTATTTTATGTACATCAGTGTTTTGCCTGTGTGTGTCTGTTCAAAGGTCCCCTGGAACTAGAGTTACAGACAGTTGTGAGCTGCCATGTGGGTGCTGGGAATTGGACCTTGGTCCTCTGGAAGAGCAGTCAGTGCTCTTCACCCCTGAGTCATCATTCCAGCCCCAGCCAATAGTTTGATTGTTTTTTTTTGTTTGTTTGTTTGTTTTTTTGTTTTTCGAGACAGGGTTTCGCTGTGTAGATTTGCGCCTTTCCTGGAACTCGCTTTGGAGACCAGGCTGGCCTCAAACTCACAGAGATCCACCTGCCTCTGCCTCCCGAGTGCTGGGATTAAAGGTGTGAGCCACCACCGCTCGGCCTTTTTTTTTTGCCAATAGTTCTTAAACATATGAAATCCTCCACCAAAAGAAAGTAAGTAACTCTCTCACCTCACCTTATCACACTCTCTATTCGTCCAGCTCTATGACTTCCTTCCTGTCTGTACAGACCTCCAGACCTCTATGGTTAACTAATGGCTAGCTCCTCCTTCTGATTTTCAGGCAATTAGAGCACAAATAAAATATCACCACATTTCCCCTTTTTTTTTCTAAAGTAAAAAAGGTTATAACTAATATAAGAAAAACTACATACAATAAGTTCAATAACTATATACAATATATACAGGCAATAAAGACAATAAGTACAATAACTATATACAATATATACAGGCAATAAATACATCAACAATATTTAGTCCATTTGCATTTGACAAAATCAGAAAAAATACTCCATTATCTATCCTATCTTTGTGAATCCAAAGGACTGTGTCTAATTCACCTTCTATCCTAATTTGCATTACCAACCGAAAACTATCTTTTGATGTCTTTCAAACTTATACACTTTACACCTCTTCAATGAGTTTCTTTTCTGAATTCCTTAATAAGGAAAACTATAACTATCTAATGTTCAACTCCTTCAGAGACCCAAGAAGGAAATAATATTAACTGAGTAAGCAGAAACTATAACTAAGTGACTTACACAAAATGTGAGAAATGACAGAAACAGCTGGTTGCCTGGACAGTCACTCAAGATTTCTCTGCACCATTGGGACATCCATCTTGGGCCTACAGGCCTAGCATATCTGACAGACTCATTGAGAAGCAGGATTTTCTGAAGGGCCTTCCTACCTTGTCTTTGCAAGGTGCAGCAGTCCTTTCCTTTGTGTCCTGCTTGTTCATTTTGGACAGCATACTGTCAGCAGTAGATGTAAGGTCACTTTCTTACCCAGTGGCTAACTTTTGCCACAAATAAAGTAAACACTATATTGTTTTCTTCAGTGCTCATCATGTTCTTGAAGTAGATTGATACTGTGAGGAGCAGACATGTCTCTTACTCATAAAAAAAGAAAAAAATCTATGTTATCATCTTTAATGCCATATTCTGAAGGTCTCTGAAGTGCTTTAAGATGACCTGTGTATCTAAAATATATTTCTCCTTGACCTTAAGGACAGACCTAATATGACTACAGGTTTCATTGTGATGACTAAATACTAACCTGCATTTCTTTATTATCCTAAATAGTTGGCAATAACTTTCAAGGACTAGAAAATTGCATTGCATTGTGAAATGAACTGTATAGGAATGATACATTGAAAAAGACTAAAAATATATGTATAGTATTTTCTAACAAAATCAATCTCAAATTTGTATCAATATACATAATTTACATACAATATACAAAAATCCAATCCAATGTGAAATATGTAAAACTAGTAGTTCCATTCTAAAAGTAGATTCAATAATCTACCCTTTGTTCTATCATTTCTATATCCTTCTGTTTCAGTGGTTCAATATATGAAAGTCTGTAAATGGAATCCACCATATATATAAACTAAAAGAAAAAAACCCAAATGATCATCTCATTAAATGCTGGAAAGTCCTTTCACAAAATTCAACATCCCTTCATGATAAAAGTCTTGGAGTGATCAGAGGTACAAGAAACATACCTAAACATAATAAAGGCAACATACAGCAAGCCTACAGCCAATATCAAACTAAATGAAGAGAAACTCAAAGGGATTCTACTAAAATCAGGAATAACACAAGCTGCTCACTCTCTCTGTATCTATCAGCATTGGACTTGAAGTTCTAGCTAGAGCAATATGACAACAAAAGGCGATCAAGGTGGTACAATTTGGAAAGGAATAGGTCAAACGTTCACTATTTTCAGATGATATGATAGTATACATAAGTGACCCCAAAAATTCTACCAGGGAACTCCTTCAGCTGATAAACACCTTCAGTAATGTGGGAAGATACAAGGTCAACAAACTCAAAAAAAAATCAGTAGACCTCCAATATTCAAATGATAAATGGGCTGAGAATGAAATCAGAGAAACATCACCCTTTACAATAGCCACAAACAATATAAAATACCTTGGGGCAACCTGTTTGATAAGAACTTTAATTTTTTAAAAAAGAAATTGAAGAAGATATCAGAAAATGGAACGCTCTCATATGCTATTGGATAGGTAGAATCAACATAGTAAAAATGGTGATCTTACCAAAGGCAATCCTCAGATTCAATTTAATCCCCATAAAAATTCCAACAAAATTCTACACAGATTTTCAAAGAACAATTTTCAACTTCATATGGAAAACCAAAACCCAGGATAGCCAAAACAATCCTGTACAATGAAGGAATGTCTGGCATCACCATCTATGACCAAATGGTCTACTCTAGAGCTATATTATAAAAACAACTTGGTACTGGCATAAAAACTGATACATAGATCAATGGAATTGAATCAAAGACCCTGACATTAATCCAAAGACATACAAATACCTGATTTTTGACAAAGAAGCTAAAATTATACAATGAAAAAAAGAAAGCATCTTTGACAAATGGTGCGGGCATAACTGTAAGTTGACACATGCAAGAATGTAAATTGATCCATTACCTATGCCCATGCACAAAACTCAAGTCCAAATGGATCAAAGACCTCAACATAAATCCAGTTACACTGAACCTGATAGAAGAGAAGTAGCACAGACACTGAGAGCAACAACTAATAAACGGGACCTCCTGCAACTGAGAAGTTTCTGTAAGGCAAACGACAGGGTCAACAAGACAAAATGACAGCCTACAGAATGGGAAAAGATCTTCACCAAACCCACATCTGACAGAGGGCTGATCTCCAAAATATATAAAGAACTCAAAAACTAGACATCAAAATACCAAAGAATCCAACTTAAAAAATGGGGTACAGATCTAAACAGAGAATTCACAACAGAAGAATATTAAATGGCCAAAAGACATTTAAGGAGTTGCTCAAAATCCTTAGCCATCAGGGAAATGCAAATCAAATGACACTAAGATGCCATCTCACTAACAGCCTCATAGCTTGAGTGAGCTCTGCTGACACTGGGGGAATCTTCATAACTAACTGTGTGACTTTTTTGAGCCCATCAATCTCTAAAATTCTGAGGATCTTCCCTGGGTGATTGTTCACTTCAGAGGTCTCATCCCTACTACTCTCCATTATCTGACCTCATTTCTAAGCATCCTTTCTTTCTCAAGTTATTGATTATTAATCTTAAGGAGGGGAAAATCCAATCCTGGATAGTGCATGCAAAGTGAGCTTTCAACTTCACTTAGATAAAATTTCTAATGAAGCAGAGGGCTAGATTTCTGGCTTTCAAGGGAGGATCTACCTAAAGGCTTCCACTGGGAATCCAGAGGCTCCTGAAAATGGCATCTTGGTTTCAAGTCACTTTTGGGTGAGGTATGTAGACGGGATGAAATAGCTATACCAGGTGACATCAGCACATGGACATTCTACTGTATCCTGGAGAGCCCTGGCATTCCATGTGATGTCACCAGTGTTGTGGCAACACCAACTGTCATTGGGGCATTGGTGCAGTGTCTCGTGTTTCACCTACAGACATGCTGACTAGACTGAACAGGATTCTTGGGAGACAGGATGGGGAGCACAGGGAGACCAAAGGGAGGCAGAAGGAAGATGGCCTTCAGTCTCCATGTCACACATCAAGAAATAAATGGTTCTTGGGAAAGTATAGTGAGTCCTAGGAAAGGGATGGGGAGCTTTCTAAAGGAGGAAGGCTTCAGCTGATCCTTCCAGGAGTGGGGCTAAGCAGCTGAGAGTTTCTGAGAAGCAATGGGCCTATCCTGGTTCTCTGAGTTCTTCAAGAGCAGAACAAAGTTGAGGATTTTCAAGGTTAGTTTGGCAGAGAGCCAAGGATGGTCAAGGCTGCAGCTGCTCTGTTGAGGGCCCTCTGCTTTCACTCTGAGTGGGAAGGAAGCACAGAGGGACTAAAGAGGTTACAATACCAGCCCTGCACTTCACCCACACTGGATGTCTTTTGGTGTGTGTCACTAATAGGGAGAGTAAAGTCCCTTGGCCAGAGCTAGAGGTTCTCACATTTTAAATAACAACCACTAGCAGGGCAGGAGCCACCAAGTATTGCTGCATGTCAGTGACCCCTAAGGTTTCTGAGTTCCTGCCCTCTCACAAGCCAGTCATCTTTCCTCTATCTTGAGTGCAGGATGGGACATCACTCTTCCTGTAAATATTTGTTCTTGGTGTCAGAGGGCTCACCTGTGGATGCCCAGTCCTTAGGTATTTTCAGTCACACCTTTCAATAGTTGATGACACCCTTGCTAACATCATGATGTATGGAATATATTCTGCTGAAGCTTTTGGCAAAAGTTTCATCATTACCTGTGTGATTTATCATTGTTCTGACAGGACCCACATAATCCTCCACCATCCCCATACATTGTAACTGCCCCATGGATCTTCTGTAATGTGCTTGTTCACTTCATGGAATTGATTTTCCTTCCCCATTATTCTGAGCTAATTTCTCAGCATCCTTTATTTCTCATGTTATTAGTTAGCGATCTTCAGGATGAGAACAGCCATTCCTGGGCAGTATTTGGAAATTGAGTCTTGCCCTCCACACATGATGACCTATTGAATTAGAATGAACTAGATTCTACTGAATCAGTGAGGTCTCTGGATTGGAAGGAGGAGATGCTAAAGGTCTTCCCCTGTGTCTCAGGGAAAGCTCCTGGAAAGGGCAGCTTGGCTTTTGGTGAATTGGGGAAGAGTTTGCTATCAGATAGGTGAAGGCTGTTGGCAGTGACCCTAACAGTCCCTTCTCTGGAAATTCTATTGTATCCTGGAGAGTCACTGGCATCTTCTGTGAAATCACCAGTGTTGTGGAAATGCCAACTGCCCTTGAGGCATTCATTAAGTACTTACTTGGTTCACCAATGGACATGTTGGCGTTATGATGGGAGCTACTTAGGGAGAAGCACAGCGATCTGAGTGAGTGAGGTCAAGGGTCTGGGTCTCCTTTGCTTGGCAGGGGTCATATGAGATCAGAGTCAGAAACAGCATGGAAGGAGCAACGTCCCCTACAAAAAACAAACAATGGATCTATTTTAAAATTAATAAGTAGACTTCTTTTCTTTCACGGCATAGAAGTGACTTCCCAGGAAATGTCTGGTTTGTCTCACTGGCTTCACACATGGAACCTGACATTTTGATGCTCACTTTAACATGTATATGTCTGTGTTCTTAGGAACGATTCCTCCTCATAGTTTTATAGAGTGCTGTATTTCAGGAAAGTGCTGTGGGTGACCTAAGTAGCCCCCTACTGACTGACCTGGGGCTGTTTTCATATAATATGCACTGTAATCTGGTCAAAAGTTGCTGGGTAATGACAATGGGTGACTCCCATTGTCAATTGTTATCAATGTCTTGTGTGTCAGAATCCAGGTAGGTTTGATGAGGAGACTATGATGGGTCAACTTGGATCTGTCAGGAGGCTTCATTTCCAGCCATCTTCCATGAGTACTTGGTCTTGTGTGGTCAAAATCATTTGTGCAGAGGTTGTTATTTATCTGTACAATCAGTGAGTCTGGCAATAAAAACTTCCCTAGGAGGGGAAAAAAGTTCAGGCCAGGGCAGAAGAGCCTGGCTGTGTCTAAGAGGCTTGTAGACAGCGGGGAGGAAACACTACCTCTCCCTGTAGTACAAAAGGTGTTGTAAGATTCGTGTATTCTCCCTTGCTTTTCTGGGTTCAAGAAAGGTGTGTGTGTGTGTGTGTGTGTGTGTGTGTGTGTGTGTGTTGTTTTATGCGTTTCTTTGGGGTATGAGAATATGTGTTTGAGCCTCTATGTGTATGTTCACTCACTCATGGAACATCTTTAAGAATGATGGAGAGAGGGGCTGGAGAGATGGCTCAGGATTAAAAGCACTGGCTGTTCTTCCATAGGTCCTGAATTCAATTCCCAGCAACCACATGGTGACTCACAACCATCTACAATGAGATCTGGTGCCCTCTTCTGGCCTGCAGGCCGAACAATCGCTGTATACATAATAAATAAATAAATCTTTAAAAAAAAAAGAAAGAAAGAAAAGAATGATGGAGAGAGACTTCAGTGAGAAAGTACTGTGCCTAATCTGGTTAGTACCACTTTGCATCAATCAAAGAAAAGATGGAGAGACCCATCATTCTGTATGTCTACACAGTTAACAAGAACAAAAGACAAAAAATTGGATGCAATCTAGAAGTATTTCAGGTATTTGTAGAGGCAGAATTATTTATCTGCAAAGAAGTCCTTTGCAGAAAAACAAAGTAATGGGGTCGGTGAAGGTGAAAAAGAGGCTACTGAGAGGCAGGAAAGGCTGCCTGAGGGTTTGTGTCCTTCGCTGCTCTGGGTGAATGGTGGCTGACCACTGATGACTTCCCTGCATCATGTTTTGTTCTTCTCCTCATCGCCTGCTGCCATTTTCCTTTCAAATTTGCCTAACCTTGGTTCAGCTAACCGTGACCATGGAGCTTGTTCTGGATTTTATTGTCTGAGAAATTCTGAACTGCAGAGGTGCTTGTGGCTGCATCTCAGCCCAGCAGAAGTCCCACAGCTATGCTGAGGTGTGAGGAGAGGCTGTCTCAGTGCACCGCTTAGACTCATCATACTCTAAAGCACCCACTCCATGTTGTGTGCAGCACTCAGAAAATGCTTTTATTCCAAACTTCTTCATACTGAGTTAAAATCGGCCTGATGGAGGGTTGGGAGAAATGAGAACTCTCAGACATTGCTAGTAGTGTAAGATGGTGCAGCCCTGTGAGAAGCTATGTACAATTATTCAGAATGTTGAATGCAGACTGCAGTGGTCCATTGATTCCAGAATGTAAAGTAGGTGTCCACAGAGAATATGGGACAACAGGGTTACAGCAGGACTCATCAGAACAACCCCAGGAAGAAACTATTCAGATGCCCATTCTTGATTAGAGAAAACACACAATGTGGTCCATGGAATATTGTTAAGCATGGAATAACACATGCAATCATTTGGCTGTGAGTTAGTCAACCTTCTGTTACTCAAAGAAATTCCTGACACAATCATCTTACTTGGAGAAAAGGTTAATATAGACTCCGGACTTTAGAGATTTTTTTTGTTTTCTGAGCTCACTCTTTTGGGCCTAAATTGAGGCAACCTGTGGTTTAGAGACCTTCTTTAGGAAGAAGCTGCCCTCCTTGGAGACACTGAGAAGCATTGAGTGAGAGCAAGGGGCTGGTCCACTGCCATCCAGTGGTCCTCTGCTGGGGAACTAAGCCTTCAATGTACAGACTTGGGAACTTGCTAGGAGAGCTTAGATTATTGGAAACCCGGATTTCACCTGTCGGTGTACAGGTTTATAAGGCAAGCACTACATTGACTTATCTGTCCACTGAGTTCTTCTCCCATGTCTTAATCTGACACAGAGGCAGGCAAAACACCTGCACATATAAATTAAAAATAAAATAAAAATTATCAAAACAGAGTAAAAGTAAACAATCTTCTCGACATCCCTGTGCTCAGAGTTTCCTCTGTTTTCCTGCCTCTGGGCTGGAATATGTGTAGAGAGGGTGTGCATTACTGAAAGATAACTTTCTTCATAGTATCCCAGGTGATCTCGTATTACATCAGTGTTATCTAGGAAACTAAAAACGGATGCAATGTAGTGTGCTTGTGTGTGTGCATCCATATACATGTGTGTGTTCAAGTGTGTGTGTGTGTGTGTGTGTGTGTGTGTGTGTGTGTGTGTGTGTGTGTGCTTGCACGCATGTGTATGTACAGGAGTGCTGACAACCCTCTCCTAAAAACACAATCTTATAATGAACAGGAATATCAAAGACATGAGGAAAATCTTCAGTCCCTACTGAAGCAGAAGGAGCTGCTCACCCGGCAAAGGGACTTGGCAGTAAAACTGCAGCATCACTTCACTGTGTCCCAGATGAGGTAGGAGCCCAGGCTTCCAGAAACAGATGGATCCAAGTGGGTCTGCTGTACCTGGATATCTGTCCTCTTTGAGTTTCTGTTCAATTGGCAAAGCTTCCTGCCACAGCCAAGGAAAGAACACCTCAGAGTGTCATTGCTGGCTCAGTCAACAGGAAAACTTATGTCCAGGAAGCAAAATGCTTTCTCCTTAGTCTTATAGGGATTGTGTCCCCTTCTTCCATTCTGAGTCCTCTAGTATGCTCTGAGTATCTCATCTCTCAGATTAGATCTCCCCACAAATATTCCCATGGCAGCCAGAAACCTAGAGGGGATCATCAATCATGAAGGGAAGTGCATCCTCTTGCAACTTTATTTTCCATCAAGAACATCACTTTAGAGATAAGTTTCTACCCTTTGGCAGATAGCATACAGCAGCCTACTGCTGATTGCTGGCTCTCTGCACTGTTTATCAGTCTCTCATGAGAAGATTTACACTAGTCATAAACAGAGTAGGAGTTGACAAGTTAATCCCATGCAGGGTTCTGGGCTGTAGGAATAATCAAAGCCTATTCTGCATTGCCGTGTAGGCTCCACTAGAGGGCAGGCATGGAGTTTTCCAGGAGGTTCACATTCATCTAGTATCTAATCAAGGCCAGCTGCATCTCTCCTGACCTGTGCCTCAGAACTTGTCATACTGATATTTCTCCAAAATGATGTCTTTGGACTGTTGGAGAAATATGCTGTTTTTTTCTAATCCAGCACAGTGTGTATTTTCCAGTTCAACTAATAGCAGTTTTTAAAAGTTGATGCTCTCTGACCGTTTCCCTTGCAGAAGCAGGGAATGAACTCATCTGAAAGGTACTGCTTGCTTGTCTAGCTGAGTAGATCTGGTGGGGGCTCAGAAGCTGACATGGCAGGTCCCCACCAGGCTTCTGCTCCAGCTGCCTTCTTCCCCTAGGTTTGAAAACCTCCAGCAGAAACTGGAGCAGACCACAGCCCAGGATGAGAGCCTCCTGCAGACAGAGCTGCTGAAGCAGAAACACTATGTCTCAGGCAAGTCAGCCACCACTGAGCCCCATCCCCAGCAGCCACGGTGTTCATGGGGTGTGTTTCCTTCCTTAACTTTTGTTTACCGGGGATGAATAGGCTCTGATTTTCTTGCCAGTGGCACAGCAAAACTGTTTCTGAATCATATTTTTTTTTTTACTGATTTTCCCTGACAGCACCTGTTAAGAAGACTGAGAAGGCTGGAAGAAGCCAGAGACACCTTGAAGGCATGACATTCTACACTCCAGCTTCAAGGCCTCCTCAGAAAATGCCACCTCTTTTCAGCTTTGAACTCACTAGTGATACAAATATCAACCTACCATCAGGCAATGAAGCCACAATCTGATCTACATCTGTTGGCTCACTATTTCCAGAGAAAAGTTTGTCAGAAATAAGTCTAAAATACAGAGAACACAAGACAAATTACCAAGAACCCTGACTCCATATGTGATGGGAAATCTTACAAGAAAGACTGTGTTAATGTCACACTGCCATCTGGATAGACCACACCAAACGCACAAGAGTGTCTCTAGTGCAATGCTGAAGCTGACACCATGTCATGGGTAAGTGTTGCTGAAGATAATTCACTACAGAAAATAAACCAGTTCCTCACCTCATTTGCTCTTCCATAATGAAATTCCAAAGGAAACTGAAATTTCCTTCATTTTTTTGGTTTATATCTTGGGATATTTATGCTTTGGTTTTTGGTTTTCTTCATTTTCATTTAAGGTTTTGTTAATTTTTGTTATTACTTTTCTCTTGTCATTGTTTTAATAGTTTGCTAAGGCTATACACTGTATATAATGATACTGTTTTGAAAGCCCCCATTGAGTAAAATGAATGTATTTTATGAATAAAATAAATTTCAAACTGTTCACTCTGAGAGTCTTCTTTAGTCAGGTGTGGTTTCACACTCCTGTAAACCAAGAACTCACAGGCTTGGATGCATCTCAGTAAGTTCCAGGAAGCTCAGGCTGCACAAGGTTTTTCAGGTCATGGGTCTCAGGGATACACTGGATGTGGATGGCATAGCCTACTCCATGGATACCCACTACATAAGAGAAAAACTAGGCATATTGTATGCTTGAGGTCACATATTAGGTACCAGTAAAATGTGGTAAACTGTACACATGTTCACGAATTCACAAGTATATTGCTCCAGGCATCTCTGGAAATAAGAATATTCATTAAAATTGTATAAAAGATATCAAAAAATGGAATGCATTCTGCCTCTGGTTTTCTTGAAATATAACATGAGTGATATCCGAACAGCAGAGATAATTCCTTCAATACATGTTGGGATATTTTGTGGTGCTTTTCTTTATACTTATGGTGTTTTGCCACCATGTACATGCAATCCCCACAGCGGCCAGGTGAGGTCAGAGTCCACCTGGAATTTAAGTTAAAAAGGTGTGTTAGCTGTCCTGTGGGTCTTCTGAGACAGCAATAAATGCTCTTAATGGATGAGCCATCTCCCCAGTCCCTGAAATTGACCTTTGTCCTCCCAGCTATGTGTGCTGTATTAGTTCGATTGGATCACTCCCAACCAAAGACTGAAGTTTCTTAGAATCTGTAGGGACAGGTATGCTAATTGTCCTAGGCTTCGACACATCCATTCAGGGCTCTCATAGGTCATGATCCTGCCCCAGTCTCACTGACTGTCAGATTGGAACAGATTTGCTAGATCTCTTCTAAGTTGACAATACCTTTTAAGCCTGTCTGATAAAATGCAGAATTGAATAGACTCTCCTGGGGGTGGAGGTAGATTGAGGAATCCCTCTTGATGGGAGCAATGATGGGAGGAACCTCATGACTAGGTGGAGTGGATGGAGACTGCATTAGGGTTCACATGTCTCTGGTGCAGAGTGATTCTGTGCAAGACTAAAAAGGAGAGAGGTGGTTGATGCTTCTCTTTTACCACAGCAGATCTCAGATTATATTGAGAAAGTTCTTCCAGATGACTGATTTACTCTGGTGAAGCTCCTCTGGAATAGATCTGACTCCTGTCACTGACAGAGAGGCAGAGATTTGATGTGTAAAGAATTTCATCCCCTGCGTCTCCGGACTAGAGCTGTCACAACAAGGGTAAAAAGAAGCTAGTCTTCTCTGATCTTCATGTGGGTTGGAGCGATTTGCCAGGTCTCATACCACAGAAGCTGAGACATCTGGTTTTTAATTTCTCACTTAAGCTAGAATCTCTCCATCTCATATAATTACTCATTTAATTGGATTACTGTGTGTTCCTTTTGAGAAATTTCAGACTTGTGTTACTTTACTTTCTTGCCCAGTGATTCTGGGCAATTCATACCTGAGATAAGGCTGTTGTGAGGCCCAAACTACTCTAAAAGTTCTATCCCTATCTGGTGTATTGGTCAGGGTTCTATTGGGTAACAACTTATAGAATGTATTTCTATGTATACAGAAGGCTATTTTTGAGAATGACTTAGAGGCTGTGGTTCAGCTAATTGAACATTGGCTGGCTTGACGGCAAAGTCCAAGAATCCAATAGTTGCTCAGTCCACTACACCTGTTGTCTCAGCCCATCAGTAGTGTAGTCTGGAATCCCAAAGAAGTTGGCTCCAATGCCAGTGAAGGAATGAACTTGCTAGCAAGGTGAGAGCAAGCAGCTAAAGAGACCCATGCTTGCTCCGTGATTTGTGGTTCAGGGTCTGAGTCACTATGAGCCTAGGTTGGTTAGTTCTGTGGGATGCTTGTGGGGCTCCTGACTCTACTAGCTCCTACAAAAATTTAATCGTTTATTCATTGTTTTATGTGCATTGGTGTTTTGCCTTCATGTATGCCTGTGTGAGGGTGTCAAATCCTCTGGAAGTGGAGTTACAAACAGTTGTGAGCTGCATTCAATTTTTTTCATTATTTTAAAAATTAATTATTTCATATGATGAGTGAATGGAAATCTACTGATCAGAATTTAAAATAATAACATATATCCATTTACTTATTTTGAGAGGGGGAAATACATACATACATACATACATACATACATACATACATACATACGATAGGAAGAGAATGAACACACAATACACACCATGCCATTTTGACATTCTGTTCCTATGAATGAACAAAGGAACACACAGATCAATGAACAAATTAGGAGGAGTGAGTTCTTCTCTTCCACCCAACTAGGCATCTCATTGGCTCTTCCCTGGTACTTTTCATGATCAACCCATGGCTTTCTGCCTTAGAGGGTTTTCTTGTGGTTCTGAAACTTAAGAGAATATTTAATATTAAAGTGCATTGTGAAAATTTGTGCATAATTTTGTTTCAAATGAATGATACTCTTAATATATATAATTTCAACTGCTGTTCCAGAGTAATTCATGGGAAAAGGCAAAAGTGAAGTTACTCTGCCATGCAGGTAAGTGAGTTCACTGGAAATAACCAGTGAAAAAGCACCAAGGAAGGTTCCAGGGTGAGCCATTGAAATGCCATGTTCCTTCTTGGCATTGTGCCTTTGAGAGTCTGTCCTATGTGCCCCGTGCACTTCTCAGGTCTAAGGCTATTAGTCATTAGTGCTCTGAGACCCCTGTGGACAGTTCAGGTTTCAGCATTTAACCAGTTTCAGCAATCATCACGTACTTATCCCAATATAATATTCTTACAAGGATCAAAATTTGCAAGGCACTTCAGAACTTAAGTAGCCTTTGTCGTTACTACATGTTTTAGAATACTAATGTCTCAAAGACTTAGTGAAAGAACATTCCAATTAGATGAATTACCTTGTATCTCTAGATACTTTTAAAACAAAAATTACTGAAAAGTTGATGCAAAATGACATGCACAGAACATGATATACTGAGATTCATCTTTAAATTTATATAAATGTTGCACTTGAGGATCAAATATGAACACAGTCATTAATTATACCCAGACTTTTGGCTTTATTTCATATTTGATGGCATTCAGAATATGCTATCTCCAAACATGGGGCTTGACATAGGAAGTTATTTGAGTGGATGTATGAATGTGAGAAAGGACTCAGATCTTCCCCTGAAACTGCTCATGAAACCTAGAAACGATTTCCTGACAATTTCCTGAAGCAGGTCAGAAGCACCACATGTCCCTCCATGGAGGAAAGGTGCAGCCTCATATCTGAAGACTGATGAAGGCACACAGAGAGGACATGATCCAAAAGCACTCACTATTGGCCATTCATCTGCTTGACTCCTATTGCTTTCATTTTGACACACGTTTCATAACATTCTACTTTCCATCAACTCCAGAATAAAATCTCAGGTCTACTACATGCTGTCAGAGGCACAGTGCTGGCCCTGAGCCATGGTGCCTGTCCATGGCATGGGTGAACTGACTGGGATCACCAGGAGTTGAGTATCAGGGAAGGCCCCCCGAGTTGGGAAGGGTAGGGGTATTGGGAAATACATAAAGGCATTATTTTGTGTAGGGAAGGAACTCAGGTGAACATCAAGGCTGTAGCCCACTCCAAGGATCAGGACCATAATGAAATCTAGAGTAAGGGCCCATAATTTTGGGGCCATGTGCACCTCTGTCCATACACGTTGTAGAATTTGGGGACTGAGGCCTGATATGAGACCAGATGAGTGTTTGGAAGACTCCCTTTCTTTGGTAGCCTTGTTCAGGTCTCTAGCTGCCTGCAGGGTCAGTAATTCCTCTTGAGATGATCACCACAGCAGAATTGATGCCCTTTCACCATCTCCATGTGCTCCATGGGTCACTCTGACCTGTGCCTGGGATGTTACTTCTAAACTAAAGAGTGTTCTGGGGCTGCTGGGTGTCACTTGGGACAGTTTTTGGCAGGAGTCTGTGAAGCTTGTGGTGACTGTTATTTGGTGGAGGCATAGGGACTCTTGGGGATGAACTACTCCTTTTTGCTTGCTCATCTTGTAGAGACTTTAAGCACAAGTGAGATGTTGGTGTCGATGACTTTGTTCTTGTCTTTCATGCTTAGTAGCCTGGCTAGGGGTGGCATATACCAGGGAATGAGACCTGTTCAAAGACAGTGCAGGCATGTACAGGGGTAACAGCTGCTCTCATACCCTCATACGTAACAAACAGTTTGAGTGAGAGATACCTTTTTCCATCCTTTACATGATAGCTGGAAGCTCATTAAGTTGGGTCCAAGAGGGACCTCTCCAAATGAGTACGGTGCCTGGCTGGGAACACAGGGTTCCAGGATTCAGGGTTAGAGGCTCCCCAGGGCAAATGACAGTGAGGTGGGGGTGGATGGCAGCTGATGATGCTATGTTCACCTTCTCCCAACTCCCTAGTTCACTCAGTGGTTGGGCATCAATACTATATGCTTTTATGATTAACTAATTTGATACTGATTAAGTGAAGTCAAAATGTTGCTATTAATGTACATTTAAAGTACCTGACTCTTTCAATTGTAAATTAGAATATTTACTTAATATTATGTGACAATATGCACATTTAAGGATTACTTCTTAAGCAAATGATATTCTATGTAATGACAATTAATTCTGGATGAAAACAATCTTGAAAAAATTATCTCATGTCTAAGCAACTTTTGGGTTTTTTCCTACCTTAGGAAGACTTGTGCTGTGAAAGTTTGTACTGGGTTAGTGTTCATGCTTTTCTTTTGGTAATCTCTGTTTGGTTGTGGAGTCCCTAAAAAGCAACCTAAGATGGGTAGAAACAAATGACAAGACTCTCTTCTTTTTAAAAAAAGTACTCTCCTCTCAAAAACATCTTCTATTAGCCCCACCATAATCTGTTTTATTATGCCTTCTAAGTGTATCTTGGAGGTGTGTTAATTTGAATGCAATAAGCTCCCATAAGCTCATAGGGATTGGCACTATTAGGAGGTGTGGCTTAGTTGGAGAGAGTGTGGCCTTGTTGGAGGATTATGTTACAGTGGGGGAGGGTTGAGAACTCTTATGCTCATGCCATGCCTACTGTCTCAGAGCACTTTTTGCTGCCTGTGGATCAAGATGTAGCTTCTTCTCCACATTTTTTTTCCTTCTCCAGCACCATGTCTGCCTGCATGCCTCTATGTCCTGCCATGATCATAATGAACTAAACCTCTGAAACTGTAAGCCACCTGATTAAATGTTTTCCTTTATAATTGTTGCTGTGGTCATTGTGTCCCTTCACGGCAATGAAACCCTAACTAAGATGGTAGGTATCCAACATAAACACAGAGAACAATGGACTCAAGAAAGAATTCTACTTCTGGACGACCCTTTGAGCATGGAGTTTGGTATGAACCAGCTCTGCTGCAGAATACCTTGTAAGAGTTTGTACGCTTAGGTGTATTTGTTACAAATGCTTTTTGAGCTGTCTCATCTTTATAGACACCACTGTAGAGCAAGCCAAGGTCAATCAATTCATCATGCTAAGTAGGAATCTGGGACAGCCATGTGTCATGCAGTGGGTAAGAGCTGATCTATTGTTCTACACTGAGTAGCAGCGTGCAGAGTCAGAAATACCTTTCTCTTGTGTTCTGCCTTTTTGTCTCCTATTACTTCAGACATGACCTTTCACCCATTTAACTAGAACTTTCCCAACACATTCAGTCAGCCCACCCAAGCTATCCCCTTCCCATGCTACTCACCCTAGTTACCTCCGTGTCTTAAATGCCTAGTGTAATAAATGTTTCCTAAGTCTACACAGAAGCTAATGTAATAAATGTTTCCTAAGTCTACACAGAAACATAAACTAGTACATGAAGGAGTTAACAACTCGACTTCTAGGCAACTGGAAGATATTTTAGACAGAGACAGTAGTGGCCACTACCATCACGGAGAATGATATCTCATGACTTATATATATTGAAGACTGAATTATTCAGGTGAGAAAAAATTAAAAAATAAGATTAATATTAAAGTATTGAAATGATACACAGTTATAGAAAAAAGTGTTGAAGGAAGTATTGATATTCATTTCTAGATACTGAAAGCAAAGATTATTTCTCATGTTTCTGTTTTTTGAAAGTTACATTTTACATATTTTCTAATAAGGCAAAACAGTGTCTCTGTTGTGAATTAAAAAGTTATGCCTTTCAAACAAACATAACAGGCACTCAGAGTTGAAGGTAGAAAAGAGCTAACACAGCAAGGTGGCCACTCGGAAAGTTCTGCTGCCTCCTTGACTGGTGTCTGGGAGTTGGGATTCCAGTTTATCTTTATATTTATATATACATGTATATGCAGTTAGATATGGTTGTACATATTATGTATACCATATACTTATAAAAACATGCACATAACTATATCCATAGCTCTGCATACAACAGGCATACCATACACATCCTTACCAATACCACAAGGGTTGTTTGTTTCTTTTTATTTTTTGTTATGCCAAATTATTCAACATGGAATTAATTTAATGTATATTTCTATGTGTGTGTGTGTGTGTGTGTGTGTGCATGCAAAGGTATAGACAAATACATGTTTCTAAATGTATGAATGTGGGCACATACATGTGAGTATAGTGTGGGAACAAGCATGTGTGTATTGTGGCACAACACTGATGGTGCCCTCATCCTTTATGATGGGCTAGGGGCACTATTACTGTGGGGTAGGGCATGCTTGATCATACTTCATTCTGTGCATGGAACTTCCATGCTTCTAGAATACTGATGTTGTCTAAGATGTTGCTAACAATGTGTAGATGTTTCAGGATCTTTCTTACATGGATATCTATAATCTATGCCATATGTTAAGTCCTTCAGATAACATTTAACACCAAGCCCATGTAAGTTTTCAGTTTCTCCTTCCTCTTCCACTGCACTCTCAGATTATAGTAAATCACCATCAAGTAAAGCTAAAAACACTTACTGGCTATCCAGAACTTGGTGAAGACCAGGAAATTGTGGATTCCCAGGATGCAATGATGTTGACAGGAAGACTTCCAGGTGGGATGCTCCTACTGCAACTGTTACCACAGGCCTCCAAGCTGAGACAGCAAAGAGGCATCCCTGCTGGGCAACCTTGTAAGTTCTCTTCTTCCAGATTCTGCTGCTGCAGACAGAAAAAGGATTTTAACTCTGTGATTAGATAGCTGGTTTTATTGAGGCCACTCTCCCTAAATCCTGTTTGGCTTTGAGTATAGCATAATGCTTACACTGCATCTAGAAATAACAGGAACAAATTCCCAAGAATTTTTCTTTTATAACTGAGATTTTATTGGTTGAGGACCAGTAGAACATGTTGATTCAGTTTTGTTTTCTTTCTTTTTGCATGCCACAATTCTTAAGTGTAGGATTCCATCCTCATAAGATAGAGGAATGGAACACTGTGATACCTTGACTAACTCCTCAGATCTCCAAGATGCCGCCTTCCCACTACCCTTAAATGTCATGTTAGGGCAAGAAAAAAGCATCCATGTTAAAAAAATAAATAAATAAAAAGGAAACCCAACACTAAGGAGAGTGTGTTAGAAGGATTGATGGAAATTTGAGGCCAGCCTTGAGAGATAAACTTTCAGGGAAGGTGAGAGGCATGAAGGCAAAGGACAAAGGGAGATTGAGAAGGGGTTTGCTCAAAGTGGAATGTGTCCATTATTTTCTACTACTA
>CABHPQ010155130.1:2829-22383 GCA_902168405.1 Peromyscus aztecus
TTGTGACAGGGTTTCTCTGTGTAGCCCTGGCTGTCCTGGAACTCTCTTTGTAGACCAGGCTGGCCTTGAACTCACAGAGATATGCCTGCCTCTGCCTCCTGAATGTTGGGACTAAAGGCGTATGCCACTAAAGGTGACACAGGTTTCTTTTAAATCTTGGTGTTAAATATTAAATGTCTTCCCCATTTTAATTTTACACTACTCTGTCAAGACAAAAAAGTTGTTAAACTGAAGTTACTTGAAGCCAGAACAGAATTCCATGATTAGTTGGGTCAGGCAGTGGCTTTGTTTGTATTGCCGTACAAGCAGATCTAGGCCCTAGAAAGACAGGGGCAGGTTTGAATTGTTTTTTTTTAAATGGGCTATAAAAAAGGATGGCCTGTTATCATCCAGGTTACAAAGTAGAGATAGCGGCAGGAAGGGCTCTTTTCTTTAAGAAAAAGCAAAACGTAATTTCAGAAGAATCACAGTTCATAATTCCCCCCCCCAAATGGCTAGGGGAATGAGTGAGATTGCAGCATGAGCCTCAGAGTCCGGCAGGGCTGGCCCCCAGCCGGGGGGTGAGAATGGGATCGTTATTGCTGGGTGGCTGTGACGGTGAGCAGAAGCTGACTGGTACTCAGTCCTCTAAGAGGTTTCTTCTAGAAACAGAGATCTCAGACTCTTGATTTTTAAAAGCTAGTGGGAAGCTCCTCTTCCTCCCCTCCAATGGGAGGGCCTAGAGAAGGAAGTTGGACAACCACCTTCTAAGTCACAATGGAATTCCTGAAGGTTTGAGACCCCATAGAAGTGGATGGAAGGAGAACCCAGTGAGCCTGGAACCACGTGTCAGATTTTCCAGGGAAGAAGCACTCAGGAATCCGAGCGGCATAAAGACCAGCTCCGGTGCTGTATGCCACGGCTAGATGACGAAGAACTAGCCCATCTGGCCCACTGCGGTGGCCTTGACAAAGCCTTGGCTAGCAGACTACATGATGGGCACACCACCGTGGGACAAGCCGAGTCCCAGGAGCACTCCTGCTCTTTTCTGCCGGTACTCAGGAGTGCAAACTGGTCCCACTGTGCCACTGTGATGTCAGCAATGCCCAGGACAAGATGAGGGAGAGGTAGATGAGTTGTGGCTGTGGGGGAGCAGTAGGAAGAGTAATAGAGTCAGCGGGCAAAGCTCCCCATAACCAGTAGAGCGATCCTGGAATAGTCCAGTTTAGAAAGAGTCCAAGAGACTCTAAGTCCAGCCAAAATTAACATCCCCCAAATCACTTTTTCCTGTAGGGGCGCCATGAAGTACATATTTGGTCTGAGCATGGTCAAGATTCCTAAAAAGAGAAACAGCATGAAACCAAGCAGACGGGTCTAGAGCAGTGGTTCTCAACCTTCCTAATGCTGTGACCCTTTAAGAGAGTTCCTCACACTGTGGTGACCCCCAACCATAAAATTATTTTGTTGCTACTTCATAACTTTAATTTTTCCACTATTAGGGATAACAGTACAAATATCTGATATACAGGATATCCGATATGTGACCCCAGGGGGGTTTTGACACACAGGTTGAGAACCACTGGTCTAGATGTTGCCATTTCTGCATGGATGCAGATGATGCTCTTAAAGCAAGTCCAAAAGGAGGGCATAAGTGGTCCATGACCGTGTGGTAGGTATTCATTGTCTTTCAGCCAGCCAGGGAGTGTATCACATGGATACCCTCAGCGTCTCTCCCAGCCCGTATGTAAACTCCTCCATCAGCTCCATGGCACAGTGGACTTGAGGGAACATCAGCACCTGTACCTCCTCCTCCTCCCCTTCCTGAGGCACTGGGCATGTTTATCCTTCAGCCTGGGGTTCTTGATTTCAGGTCCATGATCATTAAACTCTGTAGTTTCTGGGCCGGTGGTGAGCAGAGCATCACAGCAGGAAGCACATGGCAGAGCAAAACTGCTCACTAGGTGGGTTCTGGAAAGCAGAGGAAGGAAGACAAGGCATCCTCTTCAAAGGCATACCCTTGGTGCTTCCTCCTAACATTCCCAACAGCTCCCAATAGCACCAGCTAGGGAACAAGCCTTCAACACACGAGCCTCGGGGGGACATTACAGATTCAAACTAAAACATCCTGCACTGGCCCCCAAAGGCGTGTGCATATCTCACAGATCTCACAGTGCAAGCATATTAGTCCACTTCCAGGAGTCCTCATAGTCTTGACAGCTCTATCAACCCATGAAAAGTCCAAGACAAAAGCTTTGTCTGAGACTCAAGGCAAACTGAACTGTTGGCTTCTATAAAAGTCAAAAAACAAATTACGTACTTCCAAAATACAATGGCACAAGAGAAGCAGTACCATTCCCCAAAGGAAGGGTAAAGGCTAGAAATGAGGGATGGAGTCAAAGCAAGACCACAATCCAACAAGGAAAGCATGCTACTAAATCCTGCAGCTCTGACCCTGGCACCCAGAGCTTGACGTGATGGGGTATAAGCTCCAAAGGGCTTGGGCAGCCCCATCTCTGTGGCCTTGTCTTGGGCTGGCTCTCTTCATCCTGTGGCTTTCTCCAACAGATGCCCCACATTTTCACATCTGTCCCTTTCCAGAGTCTCTGTTGTGACTTGCTTCACTCTCCCATGTTCAAGTATTCACCTTCTACAGAGGACTTACTCATGAGAGCCACAGTCCTGCTTTCACATCACCTGGCCTCCCAGGCCTTCCCTTGAAATCTAGATGGAGGTTTCTGTGACCCTGTGACTCTTCCATTTTATATTCTTGCAAAACTAGTGTCATGTGGACAGTGCCTCAAGCCTGACTCATCGTCAGGCCCACGTAGACCACAGCTACAGCACCTCCCTGAATGCCTGGATGGCTGAGCGTGATGAAATGAAAACTTTGGAAAAACTTTGCTTCCATGGCACCCTGCCACTGTCTTCTCAGAGCCAGGAAGAACTGGATCAATACTCCCAGCATCATTATTCTGACTTTTGACAGCTTATGTTTTTTCCCTCCTTGGCTTCTTGACATCAGTGTTTACAGGGGTTTTACATGTATGTCTATGTTCACATACACACACCCGAGTGTGTTCTTTCTGTGAGAATTATATTTGCATTTTAGACAGACTTCTGTAGATTACACAATAAGAAAAAAATCCAGTCAGGTGTGGTGGTGCACACCTTCAATCCCAGCACTCCAGAGGGCAGAGACAGGAAAATGTCCCAGTTAGAGGAAAACTTGGTCTACAGAGCGAGTTCCAGGACAATCAGAACACAGAGCAACCCTGTCTCGAAAAACCAAAGGAAGAACAGGAGGAGGATGAGAAAGAATAATCCTATATAAATAGACAGTAGAGATCTGATATGTTCCCTTTCCCCTATATTTCCCAATTAAGGCACATTTTAAAATTAAGACTTAGGGGCTGAACAGTTGACTGTGAAGTTAAGAACACTTGTTACTGCATTCCAGAGGACCAAAGTTTGGTTCCCAGCACCCACATGCTCCATTCCCCACCCACAGGCTCACAACCATCCATTCCAGGGAGTCTGACATCTTTTGAGTCACACACAAACACTCAAGGGAAAATATTCATATGTAGACAAAATAAGCATCTAAAAAATAATATTTTAAAAGTTAAAATTTAAGATAGCACTTAAGTTTCAGAGTCACTTCTTGAGGACACAGAAATACAGCAAATTCTATTACCAAAGGCAACAGGAAAGGTTCCTTTAACTAATAGGACACTCCAGCATGAGTCTGACAATTTTCAGGGTTTGGAATTCCTTATGCTCTCTTCACTAAAGCTAGACTAACCACTCTTCCTCCCTCTGTCAAAAAATAATTCATGGGCTTTATCAAGACCACAAGCCTTTGCTCTTTGGAAGAGACATTTTAAAAATAAAAAGGGGCCAAGGGTGGGGGAGATGACTCAGTGAATAAAATATTTGTTGTACAAATGAGCTCCTGAATTTAATCCCCAGCACCCACGTGAAAGCCAGGGTCAATAGTGTGAGCCTATAACCCAGAAGTTGGGCAGGCAGAGTCAAGAAGGTCCCTGGTGCTTGCTGGTCAGCTAGCCAGCCTAGCTGAACTTTGAGCGCCAGGTTCAGTGAGAGACCCTGTTGCAAAAAAATAAGTCCAATAGCAATTGAGCAAAATGCCTAATGTAAACCTCTAGCCTACAAATACACACACACACACACACACACACACATCTATACATGTACACATACCTGCAAGTACAAAAATAAATCAATAAGTAGAAAGGCAATCCATAGACTGGGATAAAATATTTGTAATGAATACACCTGTCAAATGACTCATATTTGAAATTTATGAAGAGCAGCTTAATTCTCTAATTTGATAACTGTCTTTTATTACTGTTGTATTGCTATGAAGAGACACCATGACCAAGGCAACCCTTATAGAGAAAGCATTTGACTGGGGGCTTGCTTACATTTCAGAGGGTGAGTCCATGACCATCATGGCAGGAAGCAGACAGGCATGGCACTGGAGCAGTAGCTGAGAGCTTTACACCGTAATCTGAAGGCAGCAGGAAGAAGGAGAAAGCCTGGGCCTGGCATGGGCTTTTGAAACCTCAAAACCCAGCCCCAGTGACACACCTCCTCCAGCAAGGCCACACCTCCTAATCTTTTCCAAACAGTTCACCAACTGGGAAACATACGAGCTCGTAGGGGGGCCCATCCTCATTCAAACCATCACAGCAACACAATTGGACAGGTCCATAAGCTAGGGCAATGATCAAAAGCTTGTGAAAGATGTTTACCATCATTAGTCACGGAGATACAAATTAAAGCTATACTAACAAATTACTAGGATCCAGTAGATGACTGAAATTAGATACAGAGACCATGTGGACCTCTCCACATGAATGATGAGAATGTAAAATGATACAACCACTATGAAAAACAATTTGGTATTTGCTTATCATGCTGGTTAGGGTTTTTTTGTTGTTGTTTTGTTTTTGTTTTTTGGTTTTGGTCAATTTGACACAAGCCAGGGTCATCTGGTAACAGGGAACATCAATTGGGAAAATGTGTCCATTAGACTGGCCCATAGGCAAGTCTGGGGGGGGGCATTTTCTTGATTAGCGATTGATGAGGGAGGCCCAGCCCACTGTGGATAGTGCCATGCCTGGGCAAGTGGTCCTGGGGTGTAGAAGAAAGCACACTGAGCAGGAAAGGAGACATGAGCCAGTAGTCAGCGCTCCTCCACATCCTCTGCTTCAGCTCCTGCCTCCAAAGTTCCTGCCTTGAGTTTCTGCCCTGACTTCCCTCAGTGATGACTGTGACCTGAGCATTGTAAGCTGAAATAAATCCTTTCCTTCCCACGTTATCTTTGATCATGGTATTTTATTACAGCACTAGAAATCCAAGACATTCATGAAATTCTTATGCAAAAGATATGAAAACATGTCTCCCCAAAGATTCATAGTCATATTAATATTTGTATTAATTTAGTTTTTAAAATGTAATATATATTTAATTTAGCATAATAATTTAATATATATTTTAGTAATATAATAATTTATTAATTCAGAGATCTGACTTGCAGGCAAAACACCAATGCACACAAAATAAAAGTAAATAAATAATTTATTAATTTAATATGATAATATAGTATCAACTTATAATAGCAAATTAGAAATAATCTATATAATTATCAAATGAATGAATGAATAAATTGTGGTACATCTGTACAATGAAATGCCAATAAGCAATAAAAAGAAATTAACTGCTTATAAAGGCATCTGCACAGATGTATTTTTAAAACATATCATGTAAAAGAAGCCAGACTCAGAAAATTATATGCTATTATATAATTCCTCATATATGAAATTCTAGAAAATGTACAACAGCCTATAGAAATGGACACAGAGCAACAGTTGTCTGGAGCAGAGATAGAGCTGGATGTTAGCTACAAAGGAACAGGAGGTAATGCTCTGGGGCAGGGAAGAGGAGCGATATGGCTGGAGCCAGGCTCAAACTCACTAGATAACCCAAGCTAACCTCAAATTCTCTACCCTGCCTCTGCCTCCTGAGTGCCAGGATTACAGCGTCATTATTCCGAGCATTCGGAGACTTGCTGAGGTGACTGAAACTTTCTATAGCTTGATTGAAGTAGAGGTTATGTGGCTGGATGCATTTATCAAAAAGTCATGCTGCATGTATTTTATGGTTTTAGTTTGTTGTATATAGAATATGTTTTCAATAATGATGATTTAAAAAATAATTTATCTTTTAAAAATAAAATCATAGAAGTGATAGAACTGAATATAATAACAAAGAGTAGAGAGTAACAAATTCACTATAGAACTGAATATAATAACAAAGAGTAGAGAGTAACAAATGCTTAGTGAAATCAGTGATTATAAATTTACACAGCAGAACACTATATTTAAAGAGGTTGAGGTATTTCCATATTTTTGATGTTTACAACATTTTAAATAACAAGGCAGTCATTCAACAGTCTGTTTAACGTTACCTATTTTCATGACTCCATCTTATATAAATATATAACATACAAACATATTTTATATACATTGAATTTCACAAGGGGTTATCCATACTCATCTATAGAATGCTTAATTGGGAGGTTGACTATAAGGTAAGGAGTTTTTCACATGCCCATTCTTCAGTTGTTGCTCTTTACCACAAGGAGATTTGCATGCATAGGCAGCAGAAACATCTGTGATACTTAGATTTGGAAAAAGCAAAAGGAACAGGAAGGGTGTGGCCTGACACACACCAGTCAGCATCGTGAGCATCAGCCATTTTGTCCCCTGCAGGTGGGAAGTACTGCTGCTGGTGGAGAGGGTTTCTACCCGACTGGCTGCCTGGAGGCAAGGACACACCAGAGAGGAAGTCATCCTGCTTCATTCTCCCACTAGCCAGCGTTTTAGAAAGGATGTGATTTAACTGAAGAAGAGGAAATATGGTGACCAAGTTTGGCGAGATGGAAAGATTCCTTCCCTATTCACTTTTCTCACCTCTCCAAAAGACCTACTCAGTATCTTCTTGATCTGGGCAAGATTGAGAGCATTTTAGCTGGGTATGTGGCTCCGCTGGTAGAGGGCTACCTAACGTTCGGGAAGCATAACACTGGGGTTGGCACCCTGTCATTTCAGCCCTTGGGAGGTGGAGGGAGGCAGATCAGAAGTTCAAGGTCATCCTCAGCTACATAGTGAGTTTGATGCCACTCGGTCTACCTAAGACCCTGCCTCAAAAGAAAGAAAAATCCCAGAGCATCTGCCCCTACACCCTCTATGGTGGCATACTTCAAAAGTGAACATGATCAAGACCACAGTAGCACAGCACAGCTTTTTCTTGCAGACCCTTGGAAACCCGTTGGAGAAATGAAGGCTTTTTTTTTTTTTAAAGATTATGTATCTTGGGCCTTGAATTTGCTATGTAGCTGAGGATGACCTTGAATTTCTGATTCTCCTGTCTCCCAAGAACTTGAATGATAGGAGTGCATCACCATTCTACACAGCGCCGGGAATCCAACCCAGAGCTTCCTTTGTCAGCTAAGCTACGTTCCCAGTTCTTGTTCTGTTTTCAGTGCTAAAGACTGGATCTGGGGCCTTTTGCATCCATTCCGTCACTGAGTCACATTCCATTCTGTCGCTAAGTCACACACCAGAAGAAACCAGGACTTTGACAATCCTGAATGCTCAGACAAAACACCGCAGACTCCCCTTTACATAACAGACAGTGTCAGGACAATTCCAAGAAGCACTGCTCGGCATAGCATTGTTCTCAAGGAAGATTCAAAACCTTGTCATCTTCGCATGCCTTCTTAGCTCTGCAATTAAATATTCCCTTACTGCCTTCTGTAGCTCCCAAGTCTAGACACTATAATTACCATGGCAATTTCTCCAATGCTCTCATTAACAGAGAACTAAAAACCCTTGGAGAAGAAAGCCAGGACCCCCAGCAGTCCTAGCTGCCAACGCCAACGAAGAAATTAGCCTAGCACAGGGAGGGAGATTCGTCCCCTTCCCCACTTCCCTATCTCCCTTCCCTCGGCCTTCTGGTACCCTTCTTGAAAGGAGATGTCCAAAGCTTGCTTCTACTTGTCCTGTCCCTTGTGTAATCCTCCCATCCCAGGCAGCACCGCACTGGCCCCTCTCAGCCATCAGAATGTAGTAGGCAGTTTGCGCTGGACCAAGACACCCCAGCTTTCTGTGCACTTCTGAACATGTGCTTTTATGAATAAATTACGATGAATGCTCATAGTTCAACCTGAAGGTAAGCACCCTGAGCCTATTCAAAAAAGACCCTGGTCTGCTATTTTGTCTGTTTATTGGGGGTTTTTAAAGACCGGCTTCCATGGAACCCAGGTTGGCTTCAAACTCAACTGTGTAGCAGAGGCTAGCCTTGAACGCTTGATCCTCCTGCATCTGCTTCCCAAATGCTGGGATTTGGTTTTGGATTTGGGGTAAGGAATCATTGAAACAGCACCTTTCCTTCTCAGTGTGGAGGGACCTGGTTAAAAATTAATAACAAAGACACTGTACTTGCTTGGTGGATCAAGGCTCTGACCTCACTGGCTCCCACAAGGAGTGAGTCTGGGGTTTCAGGGGGCCCAACTGCAGCTTTGGCCAAGGTCAGAGCCACTTTTCACACAGAGAGCCTGACATTTCCTGGCAGATACAGGATGTTTAGCTTTGAGCCAAAATTCCGGAGCAGTTCGTTTGTGTGGGCAGAACAGCCCAGCCCTTCTGGGAACTCACACCCAGTATCCCCTTACGGCCACCATTCACCGTCACCTCTCCCCTTTCAGCTCACTTTTTATTTCCCGTACACCTTTTCTTTTTGTCTTTAAAAACATTTTTGAGAGGTTACTAGCAAAGTGGAGGCATGAAGAGGGAAGAGAGAGACGACATGGAACCAGGGTCTTCGATTCTGGGTCACTGATTCCACACTCACACACATGCACGCTACCCCAGGTACTTGGGCATTGTGAGAGCCTAAGGACAGAGCTCCCGCAGGTCACTGTGAATATCCCTTCTTTGTGGACAGGAGATTCCCTCCCCAAGTCCCGCACCATTGTTCCCTTCCTAGACGACCAGGCAACCTTTCTACAAAGCCAAATAGATAAAAATGACTCCAGGGGCTATCCCTTCTGATAACGATATCATTGGTATAATATTTAACAGGTTACAAAGCACCTTTGCCTGTGCTCTTACTCCACTGAAGCCTCGTTGCAGCCCTGTGAAATAAATTACACTGTGGTCCTTTATTACAGATAAGGAAATCTGAGCACGGACTGCTCAGGCAAATGAGGCACTCAGTGGCCTGACCACAAGTTCCAGGGACTGTTATTTAATAGCTGATTCTAATAGGAAGAGCCAAATCCAGAGACTCCAGGATCAGAGGAATCACAGTGGGCTGATGCCTGTACAAGTGACTAAGGTAACCAAGGACTGGACCAAAGGTGGCCACCTGGTCTGAGACAGGCCAGCTGATGGCTCATAAAGATGCTTTATGGAGAGGGCTCTTCTGAAAGGGCAAGGCCATTTGCGCTAGCTCTCTCCGGATTCAGACTAAGGAATTCATTAGTCTGCCGGTAAAAAAGGGATGAAGGAGCAGACACATCATAGGAAAAGGGCAGAGAGATGGCGAAAAGGAAAATACTGACCATGAGAGAGACAGAGCCTTCGATACAGCTGCTTCAACCCCTGAAGAACTTCCCAGCTCCAACTGTACAGCTAAGTGAAGCTCTCTCACCCAGAAAGCCTCTGCTTCCCAAGTCCAAACAGGCTCACCACGCTCCACCTGGCGTGAGTTTGGCAGAGAGGCTCTGGCCAAGGCAACCAGTGTAGCTTCCTGAGATTTTTGCAGTTCCACTGGTCAGGCAACTGACACAGGACGGGCTTACGGAGCCCAGGAGCGACTTATCTGCCCCTTGGAGGCTTAGCTAGGAGGATCAGAATGTGGGACTCAGAGAACATTTTCTATAATTGGGCAAACGTGCAGTTCTGGTTTATGAAGACCCAGAGCATGCTCTAAGGACAGCTCCTCCTACAAACGACAGGATGGCCTCGCTCAGTACGAGAACACAGACATGACACCGTGAGCAAATCCGTTTCATAAACACCTCTGTGAAAGTGAAGCTTTGCGGGGAGGAGGAACCTTCAGAGGGCTGTACCTTCCACTCTCCTGGGCCTGACAGAAAGAAAGGCTCAGCTCTCCTGCCTGGCTCCGTCTTGTTCCATCTCCCCTTCAGCCACAGTTCCCATGTGTCATTTTTATTGGGCTCAGATTTGGGGAAGAGCCACCTTGAATACCTTTTACCTGTTTTCACAACAAGCATCAACAGGATGGCCCCAGGTGTTTAAATGAGGGTTCTTCAAAAGGCCGCTGGCTCTGTGATCTAAAATATAGAGTCTACAAATATGATTCATTCAGCCTGATCTTGTGGTACAGCCTGGAGGCTTCTAACCAGCCTGGCATGAAACAGAATGGAAGGTGGCGTGGTGGTGCACATCTGTCAGCCCAAGACCGGGAAGACCAGGACACAAGATCACAGGTTCCAGCCCAGTCCGGGCTATGCAGTGAGTTCCAGGCCGACATAAGCAAGGCCCCATCTCAGAGACAAAACAAAAAGAAAAGACGAGAGACGAGGACACAGTACAGACAGCAGCTGCCGTCCTCCAAAGTGACGGCGTAACGCTTCGAGCCCTGGTTTCTGGTGTTTCGGTTTCCGTGTGTCACCAGGAAGGTAGAGCAATGAAGGAGCCAGTGAGGAATGTGTTCACCTACAGATAAACAGGGAGACCTGAGGGAGAGACTCGGTACCTCTCACAACATTAGAATGGGAACAGATATTTTGACAGTCTGGTTTCTGTGGCAGAAGGCCATGAGAAAAAAGACTTTGATGTACAATATATGTTTGCATAAAAACTTGAGGCAAACACAAAAATAAAAACACATTAAAAAAAGAAAAAGCGCTTTGATAATATAAACGCAATGTGTACCACAGGTGAATAGGAGTCAAAAAGTATGCTTAAGGCTCCCGCTGAGTTGGGACTTCCAGGCTTATTCCCTAAGGAAAAATAAAAAGGGGTCTCACATCCTCTTCCTGCCTGGCTCACTGCAACCTGATTCTTCAGGGCTCAGCTTAGCACAGGCCTCCAAGACCCTGCTTTGACTTGAGATACATGAGCCTTTGCACAGAGCTCCCACAAAACCCTGAGGATAACCCTCTCCTAACCTCTCTCGTGTGTGTAGGCCTGTATGATGTCATTTCCTGTTAGACACGGAAAGGTATTTGTCTTGTTTGTTTTAAGACAGGGTCTCACTATGTATCTCCGGCTGGCCTAGAACTTGCTATGTAGACCAGGCCTCCCTCAGACTTACAATGAATGACCTTGCTGTCTGCCTGCGAAGAGCTGGAATTACAGTGTGTACCACCGGCCTTGGTGAGCTCAATAGATGCTTAATGAGCACTTGTTGAATGCCTGATTACTTTAGTTAACGTGTAACCTCTGGCCTTCAGTTACCTAAACTGTGAAGATTATCACTACTAAATCACAAAGATAGCTGCTCAAAAGTCACTGTTCCGTGTACAGAGTCTCAATAGATGCTCATTCTTTTCCTCTTCACTGTGATTCTGTTTTGGGATTTTTCTAAAAGGATTTGAGAAAGAACAGGGAATTAAAGAAACTTAGCTGGGATTTAGTCCCAGGGGCTTTAATTAAAAAACAAAAAAATCCATGACAAGAGTAAGAAGGTGATCAGACTCCCAGGGTTGCCACAAGGAAGTGCTGAGTCCTGGGTGGATTAAACCGCGGGCTTTTCTCAGCCTCCTGGATGCTAAATCTACTGGGCTGGTGTCAGCAGCGGCTCCCTCGTCTGTCTGTGGTGTCACGTGGTCTTCCCTCAGTGCATGGTCTCACTAATCCCCTCGTTTTTATGAGGACACTAAGCATGCTAACAGGACCCACACCAGTCCTATTAGCTAACTATCATGGTTATTAGATTTATGTAGTTTTGAGTGAGGTCTCATGTGGTGAGGATGACCCTCCTGCTTCTACCTCAAGTGCTGGGATTTCAGGCATGCATCACCACACCCCAATTAGTGGTGCAGAGGATGGAACCAGGGCTTGGTCTATGCTTGTTGACACTCTGCTAACTGAGCTATATTCCCAACCCCTTTAGTGGTTATTTTAAAAATTATGTCTTCAAATACATCCTGAGGAATTGATGCTTCATGATTCGTATCTCTGGAGGAAACTGAAAAAGACGATTTGCATTTTCAGGAGAGGCTCTGGGAAATATTCCGCTACTCTCCCTTCAGTTAAAGAAAATCTCATGGATCATCTCCTGGCACCAGTTAATACACTTTAAATGTGCACAGGCTGCTACGATGATGGGCTTGTAGCCACTCACAGCTTATTTGTGAAGCTTCATACAGTTTCCAGCAAACCATGGGGAATCAGTGGCCTGAGTCAAACAGAAAGTCAAGGAATCCAAAGTAAGTGCTGTTGACTTTCAAATTGCTCCTGGAAGAATAGAGCTGGGTAGGCTCAGGGTCAATGACAAATAAAATTCACTAGCCATATCTTAAGTGTTATGCTGAAAATGGGTGCTAATAGTCCATTTCTTCTATAGATTCTTTACATTAACTCAGTGAGGCAGATAAAGTATTCATTCATACTTTACAGCGTAGAAAGCTTAGAAGACACAGGAAGATTTGGTCAGAGCAAAGTCAAGGTCTGTAATGCCAGAACTTATACAGATCTAGATGATCTGTAGACAGTTTTCAACATGAGGATACGGGGACCATAAGGACCCAGAAATACCAAAAAAGACGGAAGAAGGGGGGAAACAAACCTCCTGCTCTCTACTTTTTAAGGGAAAAAAATCTCATGCGTCAGTTGGATGTATGCTGGAGGCCACGCCTACTAGGAATACAGATGTCACACCCACCCAGAGCACGATTCTCTTTCGCAGGTGCACACCTTATCTATGGCGGAAGGCTGGGGCTCAGACCTGGTTGGACTTTCCCCACCTAGAAAAGCCTGTGGAAACAGGTCTCTTCTGCACCGTTCATTCCTTGAGTCAGATCTTTTTCTAGGACGAGGAGTCTCTGCCTCATTCTGCTCAATTCCATTTCTTTTTGCCGTAATTGTATCATAGCACTCCCTTTACCATCACTAAATTAAACATTCAGCTATTGTAACAGACAGATGCACACACTTCTGGGAGGAAACACGTTATCTAGGATGACCAACAGTTCACCAGACCAGAAGGTTTGCTGAGGGCAGAGGTTTACTGGAATACAGGAGTTTCATTTCAGCTGTAACATAACATAAAAGAGGAATAAATGAAGACTAATTAAAATGAATTAACATGTACAAGAAACCCTTGGCCAAGGGTTTCTTATGTTAGAGGACTCATTGAAATAGCCAGTGGATGGACCAGAAATACTCAGTCGGAAGGACCCACCAAGAGTTTGAGACTGTCTTGAAGACAAAAATTACACAAAACTAGTTTTTCAATGGCAAAACTGAGATATAGGAATGGATACATATTGACCACTTCCTACATACAAACCAAAAGACAAAAACCTTGAATGGTAATTTCCAGATGACCTCACTTCAGGGTTGATTCTGAGGAGTTTGGAGGGTCTGTCCTTTCACGGGGGTGAGCCTTTGCAGACTAGCCAGCATTTGTAGAGAATCCCCTTCAACTTCTTGGGGGACCCCCTCCCCCAGTTAGGACTGAGACACAGTGAATCTAGTACCTTTTCAGAATGAGGAGCTGGAGGTCAGGTCAGCAGCAGTTTAAATCCTGCCCACTGACGGCTGCTAACGAAGTCTGTAGACAGTCTAAAGACTCTGCCTTGTGCTTAGCTTCCCACTTTTAAAATAGATCCATGGCATTGCAATGTGTACAAGAGACTGAACATACCTTGCAGAGGCTGCATGTCAACTATTTATTTCTCTACTGTTACGTGGGAGAGCAGCAATTACCTCTAGGCAGAGGAATACAGGCAAAGTTTCACGTGGCCTACTTCTTGGAGAAAATAGAAAAGGAGAGAGAAGAGGAGGCAACAGAGACTAAGCCAGGAAGAGGGGACACAGGAGTTACTACACACGAGGGTAAAATGACCTGGGTTCATGGTCGGTGATGGGTGGCTTCCGTGCAGTAGAGTAACTTGGAGGGAGTTTTATATTCAGAAAGCCTGGGCCCTGTCCCCGTTATGCTTCTGGCCAGTAAGCTGGGGGCGGGGAAAGACCACTTCCTTTCTTAGGATCTTTATAGGTACACTGAGTTTAATAATACCTGATCTCGAGTTTATTACACCAATGAACAAGCTATAGGAGACCTTGTTCTCAGCCACACTCACCCACGGCCACTCTTAACCAACTGAAAGCCATGCGGCCAGCCTCAGAAGAGACAGGTGTTGGGACAGTTCCTTCTAAGAAGACATTAGGAAAGCATCTACAACCCTCCCCGGCATACGGTCCCAACAACAAACCAAAGTACGATTCCATCCAAGTTCACTCCGGGGAATCAATGAGTTTGTTGGGGTGCTTACAGAGCATGGGGGAGAGGTGCAGGCAGGAGCATCCCACAGGACAGCTGCATGCCCAGAGCTCCCTCCCTCTCAGTATCCTCCCTCAGCCTCTATACTCCAGCACCTCTCCTGTAATTAGGACAGACCTGCACACAAATGGCTGAGAGGAGTGACTAGAACCTTGGGTGAGGGTCTAGCGACCCCCCACAACCCCTCCTTCTCTCAAAGGAGGCCAGTAGTCAACAGGCCTGCTCTTGCAAGCAGGCCTGGCTTACATGATGAAGATGAAGACTCTAGGAGGCCTGACGAAGATGGAGACAGTGACAGGACTGAGCAATGTGAGTTTCAGTTCTTAGTCTTTCTACCAGGCCAGGCGACGTTCTGCTGGGGTTACAGGTAACGTTTGCATTTCCATTCATTACACACTGTCATGTCATCGTCATTGTGAGCTCCAGGCTGACAGAGCAATCAGTTCAGAAACATGACTGGGTACCCCGACACAGGGCAGGGAAGACTGGGACATTCTGACCCCAGTGTTTCCATTCATATTTTGTCGATCAGGGCAAATGATATGGTACCACCTTCAACTAGGTGGGAAACTGTAATTACCACAGGCTAGGCAGTAGCTCATTTCGTAGAATGAACGTCTAGCGTTCATGAGGCCTGGTGTTCCAGCCCCGGCATTGCATGACCTGGATCTGGTGGTACACACCTCTAATCAGAGCATTCTAGCTGGGAGTTAGAGACAGGAAATTATCCTCTGATTCAAAGCCAATTTGGACTCTGTCAAAAAAAAAAAAAAAAAAAAAAGAAAAAGAAAAAAGAAAATCCACCATCCATCAGGAATAAAAGAGAGCCAGCCAGAATATTTGTGGATAGCCATAATGACTACTATAGTTAGGTAGCAAAGACTTCGGAACAATTTAATTATCTCTTTTCCCAGAGAAAGACTTGTTATGAATCAGCTTGTTGAGAACTGGCATGTTACCAAGGATATGTTTTTCTTTTCTTAATGAAAATAAATTATTAGCAAATAGTCTTGCTGGGCCGCTGCACTTTCTACAGTGTTTTCTGTTGCCATGCCCACTGCCAAGTGACAGCTGTGGCCTTCTTTATTGTGGAGATTACCTGCTTTTGGTCTGGGGCTCTCACCTGTGCTGGAAAGTTATGCTTGCTTTTGTCTTTTCCCAGTCACATATGGCCCACAGTATGGAAGGTTCCAGCAGAAGCTATGGATTTGAGGCCAGGGACGGTGGTACATGCCTATAATCCCAGCACTTGAGAGGCTGTGTGTAGCAAGAGTTCAGTCATTCTTGGCTACTTAGCGAGTTTAGGGGAGGTCAGCTTGGTAGGCCACATAATACCCTGTCTCAAAAAAACAATAAACAAAGGGAAAAAACCTGCATTTGAAATGGCCAGTGTTTTGTGGGTTTTGTTTGTTTGTTTGTTTTGTTTTTTAACTTTGGGTGACCTAGAACTCATTATATAGTCCAGCTGGCCTCAAACTTGCAGGGATCCTCCTGCCTCTGCCTCCTGAGTGCCAGGATTACAGGTGTAAGCCATGACACCCAGCATTGCATTTCCTGTTTTCAACATGTGGGTTGTTTTTCTATAGGGAGCTTCTGTGTGGGGGTATGTATAAATCATCTGATGTCATATAACATTCTCCTACCACAATAAAAGAATAATAGACATTATTATTGCTCATGGTTCTGTGAGCAAGGGATGTTGGATTCACTTAGAAGACAGTTTTGGCATAGGGTCTATCACAAGCTGTGGTCATAATGTCAGGGATTCCGTATCTGGAGGCTTGACCCCGTCTGGAAGGTCTGCTCCTTAGTATTGATGAAGGAGGAGAAGTCACTGCTACTCCCCACACTGGGCTGTCTATGGGGCTGTGAGAGCCCTTTTCCCTACAAAAGTGACCAAAGGAAGAGCAGAGTTCTCAGGACAAACCCAGAGTCACTGTCACTTCTGCAGTACTCACCCACCACAAAGCAGCGAGGGGAGCGATCACCAGGGTCCCTTGGGCACTGACTATCTAGGAGTTAGGACAAAAGTTCTCTCAATCCACCAGGAGACCCTCTTGAGTATAAATGTTAGGAGATGGTGGTAAGCTCTCTACAGGAAGCCAGTTTTTCTGCTGGCCACTGCTTAGTATCTCAGACAATTTCTAGCACCTCAAAGGGTCTTGGTAAAAAATTGCATCAAATAGTTAGGAAAACCCTTAGTGTCTCTGTGAAATTGTCAAATACATTGCTTGCAGTTCCTAGTAAAGCAGACAAATGGCTTGGAAGTGTGGACTCATTTTCTTACATTGTGGACACAACAATCACGGAGAAAGAGTAAGGACCGCTAAGTCCCCATCACAGCCTCTCTGAGTCCTGGTTCCACGATACAAAAAGCTACATTAAATAACATAACAGCATTTCCAGGATCGATATCCTGACACCATGTGACCTCAGCTTGGATTTCACTGTATAGTGAACACTAGACTTACAGGAAGCAACTTCTATATTTTGGTAGAAAATATTTTATACCTATAGCCTGATCTGCTCCATTTACTATGTTGTAGATGCAACAGGCTTGAGGCTAAAATGTATGGGCCAGACATGAAGATTCCAGAGTTCTCCTAAGAAAGAATTGCTCTAATGTAAATTTGGTTGGAAAACAATGTTTTAAGAATTAGAGAGAAAGGCGATTTTGAAAATGGTTTCTTGGCTACCCATCAAATTACATGATTTCACACATTCTACTTTCTCATGTCTGAGAATGCAAGAGGCAGGCCTGGAAGTGTGTGGGGGGGGGGGAGACACTTGCAGCAAGATGTGCAGTAATGACCCAGCAAACCTTTTCCATGCATCACTCAGAGTTGGACATAGTTCTCGAGGAGTGGCTTAGCCACAAAGGAAGACAAAGTGAATGCTTTTGCATTTGGGAGACTGTGAGGTTAGAATTTTATTTTGGGGGGGATTAGACACACAGCTTAGTGGTATAGTACGTGCCTAGCACTCACAAGGCCCCGAATTCTATCCCTGGCACCACAAAAGAACCTAGAGGCCAGCAAAGATTCAGTAGGTATAGGCATTTGCTGCTAAGCCTGACAACCTGTTCAATCTCCAGGGCCCAGCTAGTGATAGGAGAGAATGGACTGCCACAAGTTTTCCTCTGATCTCCCCAGACACACCATGCATGGTATTAGCTCACACACGCTAAATAAATGTTTAAAATATTATTTTAAAACACAACTAGACATTTATGGAGCGGAGCAGGTATCATGCCGACTCTTTGTGTGCCTGTGTGCATACATGTTCCTGTGTGAATATGGGGGGGGGCACTGTGTGTGTGTGTGTGTGTGTGTGTGTGTGTGTGCTTGTAGAGGCCAGAGGTCACATCAGATGTCTCTCTAAATTGTTTCTATCTTAATTTTTTGAGACAGAGTCTCTCACTGAAACTTAGCTTGCCATTTTACCTAGACTAACTGGCCAGGGAACCTATGGAATCCTCCAGCCTGTGCCCCTCAGCACTAGGAGGATTACAGACATGCAACATTGCACCTGGACTTTTCTGTACATGGGTTCTGGGCATCAAAACCAGGTCCTTGTGCTTAAGGAGCAAGCACTTACTGAGTAAACCATTTCCCCAGCCCCTCATGGGGGCTCTCGATTTACCTCAGTTATTAATAACCAAAGCTTCTCATCCTGTAGGACCCACATCTCCACCCACACCGTGTGTTAAATATCATCTTGCTGTGCTCATCTCCATGTTCGCCTCAGCCAGGTTATCCTGGCCCTTCATGTCACTTAAGCAGTGATGGTGATTGGTTTTGTGTCCCAACAGAAAACTGACCAGAGTTCAGGGAACCCCTAAGGGTGGTGCAGGGCTAGTAACTGCAGAGAGGCTCCCAGGAAGAGGTAAGGAAGGAGCTAGGCGAGGCAGGCTTCCTGCCTCAACACCACGGTCACCTGCTGGCCTACAGGGAGGAACAGTGGTCCATCTCCTCTCTCCATGTGACCTGCTGGAGATCCCCAGGGTCAACTCTGCTGTGAGCTCTGGAGGCCCTTGAACAGTCTGCAAGTCTCCAGAGCAAGGTGGAGAGGAGGTATGGGGGCAAAGTGGACCTCTTTGGGTTATTGATTAAAATGTAGAACATCTATGTACACCACACCTAGGGTATATATATGCACACCACACCTGGGGAACATCATCTATGCACACCACACATGGAAATCTTCAGCATAGCACTAGACACCCACCATTCATTTCTGCTGACTCATTAATCAGAAACATGCAATTCATAGGATTTATCTTCTTTTAGCTTTGTATGTGTGTGGGGGGTACATGTATGTGTGAAGGTACACCTGCATATATGTGCATACACATGTGTGTGGAGGCCAGAGGTCAACCCTGGGTCTATTCCTTAGGAGGCACCCAACTTGTTTTTTTGAGGCAGAGTCTCTCTTTGGCCTATTAGTCTAAGCTAGCTGGCCAGTGAGGCTGAGGAATTGCTTTTCTCTACCTCCTTAGTACTGGGGTTCAGAGCACCCCCATGACCATCCTTCTTTAACATGACTTCTGGGGATCAAACTCAGGTGCTCTTGTACCCTAGACCACCTAGGTAGTCTAATGTCCCTCAAAGGCAGAAGGTTTGGGTATATGTAGAGAAAGAATGGTAGTTGAGTGTAAAGGACTATGATTAGATGGGACTCTGATGTTCATTAACTCTTGAAGGATGCTCAGAGCTAGAGAGAACTCTCTTAGTTCAACTATAGAAACCTCTGAAAGAGTGAGGACACATGCAGATTGACGCTGCTCTTGCCTTTGAAACCTGGAAAGGCAGAATGGGGAGCCTACAGACTCAAGTGGACAAACCAGGGAGACGTTTTCATACCATGACAAGTGCAAAACTAATCACTGAAAGAAGTTGTAGTGATGCACCAGTATTTTGTGAAGTTTGTACCATTTTGTTGTAAGGAGGAGGAGGAGGAAGAGGAGGAGGAGGAGGAGGAGGAGGAGGAGGAGGAGGAGGAGGAGGA
>CABHPQ010155130.1:22393-51929 GCA_902168405.1 Peromyscus aztecus
AAGAAGAAGAAGAAGAAGAAGAAGAAGAAGAAGAAGAAGAAGAAGAAACACATATTTAGAGCTGAACCCTAGAAGACCTTGGGAACCCAAGGTGAGAATGTCTTTTGCCTAAGTTGACTAGAGGCCACTGCACAGTCTCAGCCTAGAGTCTGGTTGTGCCAGGGGGACCATTACGTGCTTAGACCTTTGAGCTTTTCAACACCATCCCTTGACCAGGGGGAAAGAAGTTGAAGGTTGACTTGATCACCAATGTTCAATGGACTCAATTGTGCTCCCATAGAAACCTAAAAAGAATGGCTAGGACAGCTTCTGGAGAGGTGTCCCACAATGGCCTACAGACAGTATACAAGCTGCTGTCTCTGTGCCTTGACCTCTGTTCCTTTTCTATAGCTCTACGATGAACAGTTCAATATAAATTTAGTGTGTCCCTGAAATCCATCCACCACTCTAGCAAACTAACATGAGGGGAGACTGCAGGAACCCTGATTCATAGCTGCTCTGCTGGAAGCATAAGCTACAGCCTGAAGCTCACGACTGGAATCTAATGTGAAGGCAGGGAGAGCTCTGTGGACCTGAGCCTTCAACCTGTGAGGTCTGGTGCTACTGAGTCAAACTGTAGAACTGCTTGGTGTGTGTGTGAAAAACTCCCGCATAGATGCCTAGTACCAGAAATTCTGCCCTGGGTGGTGTAGAAGAGTCAGAAAACAAACAAACCAAAAACCAAAAACCAAAACAAAACAAAACCTCCACCTTTGGTGGATTTTACCTGTATTAGTTACTTTTCTGTTGCTGGGATAAAACACCATGAGCAAGGCAACTTGTAGAAGAAAGACTTTACGCGAGCTTACAGTTCCAGAGGGATAAGAGTTCATCATGGCAGGGAGGCAGGGCAGCAAGCAACATGGCAGCTGGGTCTGGAAGCTGAGAGCTCACATCTCCACCACAAGCCTGTAGCAGAGAGAGTAAAGTGGAAGTAGGCAAGGCTGCTTTTTAATCTCAAAGCCCACACCTGGCAACATGCTTCCTCCAGCCAGACTGCACCTCCTAACCCTCCACAAAACAGCCCTACCAACTGGGAAGCTTGTATTCAAATGTCCAAGATTATGGGGGACATTTCTCACTCAAACCACCACAGTATCTCAGCTCCTTTCATAAAGTGCAGTGTTCTAAAAGCCATGCCTCCTGCAGCCAACCAGCAGTGCGTCACTTCTTCCTACTGCTTAATGATGCTTTGCTGGAAGGACCTGCCTCATCACGTTTATCTGGTCGTCAGTTGGTAGACATTTTAGTTGCTTCCACTTGGGGGCCATTGTGTATCATGCATCTATGACACCTACATATAAGTTTTTGTATAAACATAGGTCTTCATTTCAGTGAAGTAAAACTTAGAGGAAGGGTTCAGCAGTTAAGAGAACTTGCCGAGCAATTTTGAAAACGAGAGTGAGTTTATGTCCAGCACCCAAGTAATAAGCCAAGCATACGGTACACATGTGTAACCCTAAATCTGAGAGGGATGGGGAAAGCAGGAGAGCTGCAACTTGCTGGCTTCCAACCTGAGAAAGTGCAAACTCCAGGTTCAGGGAGAAATCTTACCTAAAGGAATAAACAAAGAGGGATGGAAAACATCTACTGCTCTCCTCTGTTTTCTTTGTGTGTGCACAAGTGAACACACCCACACTTCTGTCTTAGAGACACCATGGTCATGGTAACTCTTACAAAAGAAAACATTTAATTGAGGTGGTGGCACTCTTACAGCTCAGAGGTTCGGTCCATTATCATCATGGTGGGGAGCATGGCGGCATGCAGGCAGGCCTGGTGCTGGAGAAGAAGCTGAGAGTCCTACATCTTGCAGCCAACAGGAAGTCGACTGAGACACTGGGCAGTGTCCTGAGCATAAGAAACCTCAAAGCCTGCTCCCACAATGACACACTTCTCCCAACAAAGCCACACCCACTCCAACAAAGCCACACCTCCTAATAGTGCCATCCCCTATGAGATTATGGGGCCAATTACATTCAAACTACCACAGCATATGAATGCCTCATATAATCACATAAACACACACAAATACATAAGTAAATAAATAAACAGGGATGTAGAGATTGTTCAGCACTTAAAAGCACTGGCTGCCCCTCTGGGGTACCCAGGTTTGATCCCAGCAAGCATATAGCAGCTTACAACTGTCCATAATTCCAGATCCAGACAATCTGATACCCTTTTTGCCTCCACCAGCACACAGACCAATATTCAGGCAAGCCACCCATACACATAAAATAAAATGATTTTTAAGTTAAACAAACGAATCTTTTAAAAAGTGTATGCTTAGCCAGGCAGTGGTGGCACACATCCTTAATCCCAGCACTTAGAAGGCAGAGGCAGGCAGATCTCTGAATTTGAGGCCAGCCTGGTCTACAGAGTGAGTTCCAGGACAACCAGGACTACACAGAGAAACCCTGTCTCAAAATACTGGGGGGAAAAATGTCTATACTTAGAAATGGAACACCCAGCCACACAGCATGCTGGTTTATCTTCTTGTCAATGGACTGCATTTGGAACCGCACAGGATGAGATTGTGAGGCACACCTCGGGTGCTTCTGGAAGAGCATCTCTGAGAGGATTAACTCAGAGAGGAAGATCACCCTGTGATGATGAGGAGGTCTCCGTTCCACGGACTGTGGGGCATGTGTGGATAGAATAAAGGAGGTTGGGGAGACCATGAAGCTCAGGCATATGCTCTCTCTGCCTCCTCTCTACTGTGATGTGAGCTGTTCTACCATAGCTTCCCCAGCACAAGGGACTGAGCCCTCCAAAACAGTGAGCTAACCTCACCTGTAAGCTATTTTGTCACAGTAATGAGAAAAGAAGCTAACACAGATGGCAGTTTGATCAAACTTGATTCATGTTATTGTGATGAAACACTGATCAAAAGCAACCAGGAGTCTATTTGCCTTATGCTTGTAGTCGGACTTTCTTTGGGCCACCAGCTCCCAAATAATGACACAGAGACTTCTTATTATGAGAGCTTGGCCTTAGCTTAGGCTTGCTCCCAACTAGCTCTTAAAACTTAAATTAACCCATTTATATTAATCTATGTTCTACCATGTGGCTGGTTTCCTCTCCTCCATACTGTACTTTCTACTTCCTCCATGTCTGGATGGCAAATTCCACCTCTCTTCTTCCCAACATTCCTATCTCTTCCCAGAAGTCCCACCTATCTTTTCCTGTCTGGCTATCAGCCACTCAGCTTTTTATTAAACCAATCAGAAGGCGCCTTGGCAGAGACACATCTTCCCAGTGTACAAAAAGACAAAAGTCCCACAACATAAGGAACTCAAGGTGCAGACCTGGAGGCAGGAACTGAGGAAGAGACGATGAAGGAAAGTTGCTTTCCTGCTCATTCCCTCAGGCTTGTTCAGGTACCATGTTATTGAGCCCAAGCTCACCAGCACCACCCACAGTGGGATGGACCCTCCCATACCAAATAGCCATTAAGAAAACGCTCCCCAGATAGGACCTCAAGCCCTCTGATGGAGGCAATTCCTCGGTTAAGGTTAGGCTTCAGTTGTCAACCTGACTCCATTTTCAACCTCTTCAGGAATTGCCAGATCGTACCCCCAGGCGACAGTCCTAGTTTACATTCTTACTAAAAATGTTGAAGGACAGTGCTTCTTCATGGCCTTGCCAACACTTTTTACTATTTAGCTGTTTGTTTTTTAAAATTGTGCCCACACTAGAGTGTGTGAAAGCTATCTCACTGTTTTCACTTGCGTGTTCCCCTGAAGGCTAAAGAGGTTGAGCACTTTTTCCAGTGTTTATCAGTATTTTACAAATCTTCTTTAGAGAAACGTCCATTTATGTCTTTTGTTTATTTAAAAGTTTTTTTTATTTTTTTGTGTATGAGTGTTCTACCTGCACACATGCATGCTTTTGCCCATTTTTAAATTGAAGTATGTATCCTTTCTATTCTTTTGTTTGTTTGTTTGTTTGTTTTTCAAGACAGGGTTTCTCTGTGTAGCTTTTGGAGCCTTTCCTGGAACTCACTCTGTAGCCCAGGTTGGCCTTGAACTCACAGAGATCCACCTGCCTCTGCCTCCCAAGTGCTGAGATTAAAGGCGTGCACCACCGCCCAGTCCTTTTTATTACTGAATTGTATTTTTGTATATTTTAGATATGTGATTTTCAAAAATTTTCCACATTCTGTGAGTTGTTCACTTTTTGATGATGTCATTTGAAGTATCAAGTGTTTAATTTTGATGATGCCCACATTATCTGTTATTGCTTGCTATTTTTGAGGGTTTTTGTGTTTGTGTGTGTGTGAGAGACAGAGAGAGGGAGAGAGACAGAGAGACAGAGGGAGAGAGAGAGAGAGAGAGAGAGAGAGAGAGATCAGGGACTAAGCCCAGAGGGCCCCCCCCCAGACTCTAAGCTTTTCCACTGAGCTACACCCCCATTTTCTGGTGCCGATTCCACTTGTTTTATCATGGGTGGGGGGTGCATATGAGTGTGCATGTTCACATGCTCAAGTGTGTGAGTGTGTGGAGAGGCCAAAGGTCAATCTCAGATGTCATTCCTCGGGAGCCATACACCTTGCTTTGAGAGACAGGTCTCTCTCTCTCTCTCTCTCTCTCTCTCTCTCTCTCTCTCTCTCTCTCACTGGTCTGGATCTCACCAAGTAGTCTGCACTGGCTACCCACCACGTTTGCAGGGGTTCACCTGTTCCCACCTCCCCAGCACTGGATTGGCAAGCATGTCACTGTCCCTGAGCTCTGGGAATCCAAGTCAGATTCTGATGCTTGTGTGCCAAGCACTTTATTGATTGAAACATCCCCACAGCCCACCTAGTGACGCTTTGAGAGCCATTCTTTCTTAGTTTCTTGCTCCGGATTAGAGAAATTCTTCTGATACTCCTTTGTAGCCCCAATTTACTCAGAACAGTAGGAGCAAATAACCACCGTGTTCCTCCTGTGCTCTACACCAAGTATCTCCCTGTCTTGGTATTTACTTCACTTCTGCAGGAGGAAACGGGTGCACCAGCTTTGGCGTCAGAACGTTAACTCTGTCTGTGTTCTTTGTTCCTTGGCCTTCCCTGAGGTCAGTCCCCTGCCCCACCCTTTCTAGAACTGCCAGGATCATCAAGCTCTCCAACACACACATGGATTCATCCAAAAGAGGCAAGACAACACCCTCATTCATGACTCAAAGTCCAGACTGGCACACAGCCACCTGCCTTTGACCCTCACCTCACCCTAACTTTGCTGAGTCTGTCCTTTGATTGTGACTGTCTTGGTTTTGCTGCCCAGAGGTAGCTGTGGCACTCCTGGGAAGTGAATTCCATTTGGCAGCTTGCCTACCCAAAGCTCCCGGGTTTGAAATAGGTCAACTGTCAGCTCAGTGCAGCATAATCTTGAGGGGCAGCAGATCAAATTAAGCAGAGGAGCTTCTGAGTTCTCCTCCTTTGACAATATTGATGCTTAAATGTCAACCTCATAATGGTTTTTAAGAAATATGTCAAGGCAGCATTACCCTAGAGGAACCCAAAAGCTTTTCCCACATCCCCCTTCCATCCTATTGTATCCGAATGCTCATCCAATCCATTTGAGTATACTTAAGACATGTTTCCCAGCCTCTCCCACTTCATCATTCCAGATTCTGTATCAATTCAGATGTTATCAGATCTTAGGTCTACTAACTAATCTCATTGCTCAGTCATTTCTCCCATTACATAATTGAATTGAAGTACAGCTTCACTGAGATCCTTAAGGTCAGAGAGCAAAGGTAATTCCCCCAACACTCAGGAGGGAGTCCGCCATCTGCATGTACCTAGTCAGTGTATGTGGAGAAATTCCCAGCACCATACTTCCCCCGCTGCTTACAAGTTCTTAACAGAAGGCCCCATGGTTAAAACAATTAAATCCCCCATCATCCAGGTACAGGAGCAGCCCTTCCGGTCCTGCTGGGTGGATGACTTCAGGAACGCTCCTGGTGGGATCAGAACAAAGTAGACATGTTGTCATCCATGACAAGGGGTCATTTGCAGGACTGTGTAGGATGAGAGGGGTTTTGCTCTTGTTTTTGTTTCTCGAGTCAGTGTCCAGCCAGGATAGCCCAGGCTGATCGCCGACTCATCCTCCTCCTGCTTCAATCTCCTCAGTTCTGGGGTTACAAGTATGTGTCACTGTAGATGTCACCAACCGTCTTATAAATAAGAAACACAGAACCAATGCAAAGAAGAAAGCCAAGAGGTCAGAGCTAAGAGCTAAAACCTTACCCTTCCTCCTGCAGTGGTCCTACCTCTCCGAAGGAGGAGGTACTTCCTGTGTTAAAGTCTTTATATAGTCTCTGTTCTGCCTTCTCATTGGTTGTAAACCCAACCACAGGACTGCCTCATCACGGCCTGTCTGTATAGACCTCCAGGTGTTCTATGGTTGGTAATGAGATTAAAGGCATGTGTGTCCAATGCTGGCTGTATCCCTGAACACACAGAGACTTACCTAGCTCTGTCTACCAAGTGCTGTGATCACAAGCGTACACCACCACTGCCCTGCTTTCCTATGGCTTGCTAATAGCTCTGACCCCCGGGCAACTTTATTTATTATCATACAAATAACATTTTGGTACAAAAGAAAATATCACCATATGTCACACCAAACCGAGAAAAGGTATAATACCTGTCTGTCACCCGTCGGGGGGTTCAAGTCCAACACCGTACAGAAAAAGACAGGCTGGCAAGAGAAAACAATTAGGAATTTACTTAAACAACTTTTAGGCAGTGCAGGACTCTTCACAAAGACCCAAAGACAATTCCCAGAAGGAAATGTATGTGTGTGTGTGTGTGTGTGTGTGTGTGTAATGTAAATGTGCATGTATGCATGTGGGACTCGTGTGTAGGTGGGAAGGCAGCCCAAGGTCTCAGGCCCCACTCTTCAGCTTTCTGGAGACAGGGTTTCTCCATTGTTCTCTTCTGCACAACAGGCTCACTGGCCCAGCTCCTGGGGATCTCTGAGTCCTAGCTCACTGTGGGAGCTCTGGCTTGCAAACGCCCATGCTAATGTGTCTAGTTTTATGTGGGCTCTGGAGCTTTGAACTCAGGTCCTCATGCTTTGGAGACAGGGTTTCTCTGTGTAGCCCTGGCTATCCTGGAACTCACTCTGTAGCCCAGGCTGGCCTCGAACTCACAGAGATCCACTGCCTCTGCCTCTCAAGTGCCGAGATTAAAGGTGTACACCTCACCTTCCAGGCAGAGGACTCAAGTTCAGTTCCCAGAGCATATATCAGGTAGTTCATAACTGCTTGTAATGCCAGCTCCAGGGGACCCAATGCCCTCTTTCAGTTTCTGGGGGCACCAGCACATACGTATATACATATACAGAGACACATAAATATAAACAAAGCTAAAATTATTTTAAAAAGTACTCAGTGTGTCAAGGCTCCATTCTTCAGGGGAACATAGGTTAGCTTCTCATTTTCATAGTAATGGGGGACATTCTAGCCTCTTCCCACCAAGTGATCATTTCCTCAACACATCCACATCCATTTTCACCAGTTATGATACATCATAAACATTGATAAAGGTGCAACCCCCCCCCCCATTCAGGTAAGCATTATGGGACTCCATCTGAGTGAGAAATGTAGGGAAAGGTGTAGGTCAGCACGAGACAAGGACTACTAGTGTGGGCCTCAGAGACAGCGACAATTGTTTCCCCGTTCTCCATCTCCCCAGGCCTCTGCTGTCCTCCCTTGGAGATCCATCCCTTTGTCAAAGAACTCTGCTCCCTCCTCCCTGTTCCCAGAAGGGGTCCCGGTTGCTACATTTTTTCTCTGTAGCTGCGATGATGGACGCCTTTGACATCTGTAGATGTTACAGGAAGTTCTCCTTGGCCCAGCCGCAGCTCCTCTCAGGTGGGAGAAGTAGGTGGGTTCTGTTGAGGAAAGCTGCATAGCAGAGGCTGAAGGCTGGACCAGTATCCTTCTGAATTGTTTAAGGGCAAGTATCTCCCCAAAGCTATCATTACTCTTCTTCCCAAAACCATGGTGGGTGGTAGGAAAGAATTGAAGGGATTGTGAGCTTCTTCATCCAGTCCCATCATTAGCCCTCTGGCAATACTGGGTATGAAGGTTTTATTTCCTCTCTGGACCTATTTTATTGCAAAGATCCCTCATTTGAAAATGTTCATCTGCTTCTTACCATAGACCGTTTTTGATCCTCTCATCTCCCCCAGATGGGAGAAGGGGAGGATCTAGCTTGTTCAGGCACAGCAACAAATAAAAACTTATACATAGACTTGGTGATAGAACTGTAAAGGCTGTTTGTAGACTCAGGGCCTTGATCTGTGTGTGTTCAGGGCTGGTCAGATAGCTCATTGGTAAAGAGCTTGCCATGCAAGTATGAGAGGCTTGAGTTTGATGACCAGTACCCACGTGAAGAAGCCAGGTGCAGTAGTTCATGTTTAATGTTAGTGCTGAAGAGGTGGGGATAGTTCCCTGGGGCTTGCTGGTCAACTAGCCTAGCCTAACTGGCAAGCTCCATGTCAATCAGAAAGCCTGTCTCAGAAAACAAGGAATGACATGCAATGTCTGGCTTCCACACATCTACATCCACACCTCCACACACACACCCCTACACAAAGATATGATTAATTTTTAAAAAAAAAAAGAGCTGTGCTTGAGATGTCTAAGGAATATATGTCTTTTTGTCTGGGGCCTAAAAGACCCTTTGTTCTGCAGAATGAAAGGATCCCTGTTGTGGGATATTTGTACACTGTGTGAAGAAGCATAGCTGAGACTGGTGTAATAAACAGCTGAATGGCCAATAGCTAGACAGGAGGTATAGGCGGGACTTCCGGGCAGAGAGAGAACTCTGGGAAGAAGAAAGGTGGAGTTGCCAGCCAGATGCACAGAGGAAGCAGGATGGGCAGTATGGAGATGAGGTAAGGAGCCATGTGATGGATTGTAGATTAAATAATACAGGTTGATTAAGTTATGAGAACTACTAAGGAAAAAGCCTAAGCTAAGGCCAAGCTTCCATAATTAATAATAGGTCTCTGTGTCATTATTTGTGAGCTGGCAGCCCAAAGAAAAAATCTGACTACAGATCCCACAATTTCTAGCTGAATTTTTTTTAGGATTTTGATTTTGATTTGTGTGTGTGTGTGTGTGTGTGTGTGTGTGTGTGTGTGTGTGTGTGTATGCGTCAGTGCACAGGAGTGCAGGTACCTAAGGAGACCAAAAGAGGGTGTGGGAGCCCCTGCTTGTAGTTACAAGTATTGAGAGCCACCCATTCTGGTTGCAGGGAACTGAGTTTAGGTTCTCTGGAAGTCCAGTACTTGCTTTGACCTCTCCAGCCCCCTTAGCAGAGTCTTGATTTTGATGCAACCTGATCATCACCTGAGTACCTGCTCTGCACTCCCTGGTGAAATGCTATTCTGTACCGCAGGGGAAACTTCTAGTGGTTTCTATAACTGTGGCTTGAGGAACAGCACGCTAAGAACAAGGCTGGCCCAGTGATTGTTTCTTTTTCTTTTTTTTTTTTTTCTGTCAACCTAAGAGCAGAGGAAGCAATCGTTTTTCCAAAATGATTTATCCCAACAACAAGCCCAAGCCTCACAGGGAGTCTCCTGGGATAGGTCCCTGGGTTCAGAAGTTTATGGAAAACTATTCCAAATTCCTTCTGTTCTTTCCTTCAGTTATGACTTCAGTTAACCTTGACAGTAACAAAGAAACTTCTTTAAGGAAAAACAACATTGAGAGGAAAAACTGGACTTGGACAATAGCTGAGTCTTAACGTATTTCAGTTGGAAATATCAGCATATAAACAATGTCAGACATTTTTCTTAAACTACTTCATGGGAGACAGAGATCGTTTATGGGAATCTAAAAGAGGACAATTTCTGGGGGGAAGAAACACTGTTATTTTACTAGTGGGTCTTCAGAAATACCCTAGTTTTCCACAAGTCCTTGTTGTTAAAATTCATCTACCTCCACTGGAAAATTCCAGGCCCCAGCAAACTAACTTGCATTATAACATGAAACAGTTTTCATCCAGATAGTCTTTCCTCACATGACCAAGATAAGCAGACATGCTCTAAATCCTCAAACACATATGCCCTTCCCTTCTTATCCTAATGTCAGATTAGCATGAGATTTGCATCAGCACACATACAAACGAATGTTTGTTTTCAAAGTCATTCTTGATGAGTTGCACCTTTTTTTTTTTTGGACGGGGTCTTGCTATGTAGCCCCTGGCTGTCCTGGAACTCACTATGTAGAGCAGGTTGGCTTCAAACTCACAGAGATCCTCTTGCCTTTGCCTCCTGAGTGCTGGGATTAAGGCAAGTGCCACTATCACCTGGCTACTTTATTGTTTTTATTTTTTAATTAAAAAAAAAAAAAGACTTGAACTTGCTATGTATCAAAAGATGGCTTTGAATTTCTGATCTTCCTGCCTCTGTCTTCCTAGTGCTGGGATGATTGGCACCCACCATCATGCTGGGTTTAGGTTGTGCTGGGGATTGGACCCAAGACCTATGCATGCTAGACAAATATTCTATCAACTGAGCTATATATATCCCTTATCTAAAACGAATTGTTTGTTTCTTTGGAATTTGGCTTTTTCTAATCAAATTACCAGGCAGAAGAATGAGCAATCATATCAGTTGTTTTGGTACAAATCAGTGGGTGTACTACAGTTAAACTGGACGACGGAAGAAGAGAAGAGAAGTGGGCTTCGGATAACGGGATGGTGATAAATGGGATGGTGATAAACGAGAGGGTAGCACCAAATGTGGTGGCCACTCCCGCAGTCCTTGCACCCGGGAGGCAGAGGCAGGAGTATTGCAAGTTCCTGGCCATCCTGCGCTACATACCCACTCTGAAGCAGCTCATTCCATACAATGAAACTTTGCTTCAAAAGTAACAGCACCAGGGGGCTGGAGATGGCTCAGCAGTGAAGGGCCTTTGCTGCTCTTCTAGAGGACGTGAGTTTGGCTCCCAGAACCCGTGTTGGGCTGCACACAATACCTGTAACTCCAGCCCCAGGGGATCTGATGGCCTGTGTGGGTACCCACACATAAATGAGAATAACAACACAACATAAAACCAAACAGTAAATGAGACAGAACTGCAGAAGACGAGGCTGTGGAGCAAGCGGATAAAGACTCTGCGGGCTCCCCAGCATGGCTCAGAGAGCGCCGTGTTTCACCTGCCGGAGTATGTGTGGCAGTCAAGACTGAAACTCAACATTTCCTGTTGCAGGACATGGACCGCACTCCTCATTGGTAGCCATTAAGAAGGGGAAACTGTGTTGATAACATTCAATTATGAACGCTGGTCTGGGGCTGGGACAACAATTACCAGTGTTGTGCTGGGGGAATGACTCAGTGGGTAAACGAGGGAACCAACTCCAGAGGCTTGTCACCTGACCTCCACAGAGGCACTGCCGTGGCACGTGCTGCCAGAACCCCCACAAAAATACGAAGTTATGAAGAAAGAATGTCCGTCACAGGAGAAGCAAAACTACACCAGTCTCCGGCCAGCGAGATGGCTTAGCAGGTAAAGCACTTTCCACCAGTGACAGGAGCCTGACGTCCCGTCCCAGAAACCACGCGAAGGCGAACGGAGAAAAGCGACCCCACAAAGTTGTCCTCTGACCGCCGTGAGGATGCCGTGGCCTGTGTTTCCCACAACCACCCCCAATAATAATAAATACAATTTCCTCAGGCAGGCAAAGCAACTCAGCGAACACAATCGCTGTCAGCCGTCAAGGCTGAAAACCTTAGTTCCGCACCGGGACCCACACAGCAGAAGGAGAGAAATGCTCAAGAAGGTTGTCCTCTGACTTCCACACAAAACTAACTCACTGTGTGTGTACCTATTTCTCAGCCACATGACAACTTACTTTGCTCACTCATCAGTAAGCTAAGGAAGAGTGTGATAGACTGAGTGTCCATCACCAGGTGAAGCCAAGCCAGGTGAGTTAGGGTGGTGTGGCATTTCGGCGGCTCTGACAGAACAGAATCTAAAGCCAGGTGTGATGGCTCAGGCCTGTCATCCCAGCACTTGGAACGTTGAGTTAGGAGACTAGCCATGAGTTAGAGGCAGCCTGGGCAACACACTGAATTCTAGGTCAGCCTGGACTATAATGTGAGGCCCTGCCTCAAACCAAACCAAAAGCTAAAAGAACCAATCCCTAAGTGTGTTTGAGCTAGGTCACAAACTGCAGTTCCACTACATCTACAAAAGAAGCTCATGTATTTGTACTTAAAATGGAGATGAAGCAATAAATAGAGAAATGAGAAAAGTTACACTAACAACTAAATTTGAAATTTTTCTTTACCTAGAATGGCACTAGTAAGAAATGGAAATCGACGAAAGAAAGGAAAAAGGAAGAAAGGGTACAATTTTCGTGAGCACTATAGGGAGGGCCCAGCAGATAGAGAGCTTGCCGGGCAAGAGAAGACCAGAGTCAAAATTACTAGCACCCACATAAATGCTGGGTGACTGTGGAGGCCTGCTTGTCATTCCAGCAGAGATGGGGGATCCTGGAGCAAGCTCTGGATTCAACGGAGGGACCCAGACTCAGGAAATAAAGTGGGGACCGATTGAGAAAGACTCCTGAGGTCAGCCTTGGGCCTCTGAATACACACACATACACACACACACACACACACACACACACACACACACACACACACACACACACACACACACACACACAACCCCAAAAAACCAAAACCTGAAAATTTAAATTTAGAGGGAAGGAAAGAAAATAACTTTTAAAGGTTAAATTTTCTCCAGTACTCTGCAACTTGTTTCAAAGAGCTTTTAATTTTAAAATTAATTAGTCAAGTAATTTTGTCTTGGAGGCAGGGTCTCAGGATCCCCAGGCCGACCTGTGTAACATGAATCTTAAAAGGTCTTATTAATAAAAACAAACCTGGAGCCTGATATTCGGGTGAATGTTGAAAGATCAGAAAGACAGAACACGCCATAGCTAACCTCACTTTGTCAGCTTCTCAGCAGATCCTGTTCCTCAAACTGGAAGCCTCTGGGTTCTCAGCTGAACTGCTTGCTAAAAGCTTAAAAGCTTAACAAGGCTTTAGTTCCTGGTCCTCACGCCTTATATACCTTTCTGCTTCCTGCCATCACTTCCTGGGATTAAAGGTGTGTGCTACCACTGCCTAAACCTATGTTTACTATAGTGGCTATTCTGTTCTCTGACCCCCAGATAAGTTTATTGGGGGTGCACAATATATCAACCACAGACCTGGAATGCCACATATAGTGGAAGGTGATCTTAAACTTCTGATCTCCCAAGAGCTGGGATCACAGGCATGTGTTCCCACCCCCAGGGCGCCAAGCATGGTAGGCAAGTACTTTACCCAAAGCGATAACACCACAGCCCCTCAAAGGGGTTTTCTTAACGGTGTAAACCTTCCTCTCTGCTCCTCAAACTATGAAGCACGTTTTGAATTTTCTCATGCCTGGTATTGTTTTCCTTTAATATTAAGCTTGGCTCATTAAGCAAGCCCTCTGGGGAAGGGAAGGCTGTGCAGAGCATGATGGAGATTGTCCTCTGCTGCAGACAGGTGGCTTAAAGCCCCACTTTACACAACTGCACCAGCCAGAGCAAGGTCCGTAAAGACCTGACACCTTCACCTTTCAAAGGCTCTTGACAACTTTCAGATTTCTGCTTCTACCAGGAAATATCAGGGAAAAGGAATTTCCTTTTGGTGGGCACCAGTGACCTTGACGGGTTGATAGAGCCTCCCCAGCTCTACACTCCAGCTGGGGGAAACATGGAGGCATCAGAGCTGGGAGGCTGCGTGGTGGCTGCGTGGTGGCTGGTAGAATGCCTGGGTAGGAGAAACAGTTTACTTCTTTTGAGATAGCGTCTCACCTAGCTCAGGCTGGCTTCAAGCTCATTATATAGCCCAGGATGACCTTGAACTTCTGATTCTCCTGCCTCCATTTCTGAGTTCTGGGGATTGCAAGTATGCTATCTGTTTTATGTGGTGCTGGGGACCACTCAGGGCTCTGTGCATGCCAGGCAAGTGCTCTGCTAACCGAGCCCTTGCTTACCCATTCCCAAGGTCCAGGCAGTGCTGTTTTTCCGGCCTGCCCAGTAAAGTTGTGGTGAAGGAAGATGAGACCTTTGGTGGAAAAGTATTTTTTGACAGTAAAAGCATTCCCAAAGTTACAAGGTGACTCACAGTGAAGTGTTCTTCAGAAAAAACACTTTCAAATTAATATTAATACATTCAGTCACTTAGCATATTCATAAGCCAGGTTCCTGTATAAACAACGGAGAAAAATCAGTGAATACGAAAGCAGACATCTCTACTTGTATGGAATTTATAGTTTCTTAGCCAAGGATAAACGTATATAGGAAAGTAAGAAAGAGGTTACAATTTTGTTTTGTTCCACACTTTGTACACCTACTTATTCACATGTGGGCATGCCTGTATGAGTGTGGTTGTGTGTGTCACAGGGCACATGCATGGTGTGAGGACAACTTGTGGGGCCTGGGGAACAAATTCAGGTCAGCAGGCTTTCTGACAGGTATCTGCCCACGGAGCCCTCTTGCTAACCCAGGCTGCTATTTTAAAGAGGATAGTATGGTGGACTGCTAAAACTGCGGCCCCCTAGGTTAAGTGTAGGGGTAGATACCTTAATGCTAGCACAGGAAGGCAGAAGCAGGTAGAGCTCTTATGAGTTCTAGGCCAGCTAGGGTTACATGGTGAGACACTATCTCAATAAATAACAACAACAACAACAAAATTGTACCCCTGATAAACCACGTGCCCCTCTGTCCCTCTAGCAATGGGCTTTGCTGTCAAAACACTGAAGCATCTTGAAGATTCTATGCTCTGAACTGAAACACTCAAGTTGTTATGTAGGGAAGTTAGGGTCAGGCAACAGCCCTGGGGGGTCCAACCTTTTGACTTCTCTAGGATACACTGGATGAAGAATTGTCTTAGGCCACACAGGAGTGGGCAACTTCGGCCCATGGGTTTTTGAGAGCATATATCTTTTTTGTTTTGTTTTGTATGATACTGTAGCATGCATGATGTTGTCCTTTACAAAAGTCATGCTCGAGAACCACACAATCCACTTAGAAAAAAACAATGCCAGAGAGTTTTTAGGAAAGTTGACAAATTTGTGTTGGGCTACACATTCGTTGTTATCCTGGGCCACAGGCAGGGGTTGGCCTCCCCAGACAGACATGTCACAAAGTGAGGCCTGTCAACAGCAGTAGTGAAGGTAGGTCCATGTGAACAAGGACCTGCCTGGTTTAGTCTCCAGGTGATTTCAAGGACCTCAATTTGTAGCAAGTTTCTTGTTGGACTATCTTTGGATCACCAGCCCCCAAATATTGACATAGAGACTTCTTATTAATTATGAAGCTTGGCCTATAGATTAGGCTTGTTCCTAACTAATTCTTTTATTCTTATTTTTATTTTTTAATTTAAAAAAAATTTTTTTTTGGTTTTTCAAGATAGGGTTTCTCTGTGTAGCTTTGGTGCCTGTCCTGGATCTCACTATGTAGACCAGGCTGGCCTTGAACTCACAGAGAACTCACCTGGCTCTGCCTCCTGAGTGCTGAGATTAAAGGTGTGTGCCACCACTGCCCAGCCCTAACTAGTTCTTATAATTTAAATTAACCCATTTCTATTTTACCATGCGGCTTTTTACCTTTCATTCTGTATGTCCGACTCCCTCCATGTCTCATTGGCATCCCCTCTGAACCTCAATTATCTCTTCCTACTTCCTCTCTCTGTCCAGAAGTCCCGCCTATACCTTCTGCCTAGCTATTGGCCAGTTAGCTCTTTATTAAACCAATCACAGCAATTAATCTTCACACAGCGTACAAATATCCTACAACATCCAGCTGGCCCAGAGTGTGTGAGAAATGTCTGTGTTTTGAAGAGAAGGGAAAGCCTCCTGGAGAAAATGCTTTTTTGTATGAGGCAGGGTCTCATGGAGGCCAGGCCAGGCTGTGTAGTGGAGGATGACCTGAGATTCCTTATCCTCCTGCCTCTACCTCCTGAGTACTGGGATAGAGAGAGAGGCCTGTGCCCCAAGCTCCAGCTTGATAAGGTGATAGATAAACAACTTGAAGGAAGCGATCATGGATGGATATTTTGAAGCCCTAGCTCCCATCATTGCTCTATTGGAAGGTGGGTCCTCTAAGGAAGTAATTAAGGTTGAATATGGTGATAAGGAAAAGGGATTCACCTGTGGGGATTAGTGTATTCAAAGAAAAAACATGGGGCTAGAGAGATGGATCAGGGGTTAAGAGCACTTGCTGCTCTTCCAGAGGACCACAGTTCAGTTCCCAGCAACCACATAGTGGTTCACAACCATCTGTAACTCCAGTTCCAGGGGCTTTGAATCCCTCTTCTGATAGGCACACATGTGCTTTGCAGACAAAATGCCCACACATACAAAATAAACATTTATTAAAACATTAAAAAAGGAAAGAAAGACCACCTAAGGGCACTCCTTTACCCTCTCACTCCAGAGCACAGTTAGGAAAGGACGTGTTGGGACACAGCACGAAGGCTGGACTGCGAGCCAGGACGACAGCCCTTACCGGAAATCACACTTGCCAGAACACCGAGCTTACACTTCCAGCTTCCAGAACACTGAGGAAATAAACTCCCGTAGTTTAGGCCACACAGACTATGGTATTTGCCATGGAAACCTGGGCTGAGTAAGACAGGAGCCATGCAGACATCCAGGGGTGCTCCAGAGAGGGGACCAACTAGGGAAAGGCCCCGGAGTACAGACATGGGGGGGCATGGACAAGGCATCATATAGAGGAAGGGTATGGGAGAGAGGTCAGGGGTCATGCAGGTCAGGGGTCAGTTGAGCACTCTGCCTTTTACACTGGATTCAAAGGGAAGTCTGTGGAGAGCTCTGAGGGGTGGAGCGACATGTTTCCAAATGACACACGTTTCTGTAATATTTGACTTTTTGTAACTATGAACATATGTTGCTTTTGTAATCAGGAAAAAAGCCATCAGAACCCCAGGAGAGCTACACAAGAAAAGCAAAGAAGTACAAGCCGTGAACTTCAGTGCCAGCCTGGGGGTGAGGGGAAGGGGCGGGCAGGAGGGAGAGGATCATGGGGAGAGGTTGAAACTGATTAGAAGTTTGAGTCCCAGCAGCTCAGCACCCCGGGACTCTGGACGTAGGGACTTGTCCTGTTGTCCTGCTTTGTGTTCCCACTCGATATAAAACTCCCGTGGCTTGGTGTCTGCCTGAAGAGAGAAGGCCAGGGGCAGAGGGTGGGCGAGAACTGAAAGCATGGCGTGGTCTGAGCTGGGAACCAAGGGGTGTGTGTGTGTGTGTGTGTGTGTGTTTGCCACAGTGCATGTATGGAGGTCAGACTATAATTCATGGGGGATCAGTTCTTCTTATCACCATGTAAGTCCAAGAGTTTGAACTCAGGTCTCCAAGCTTAGCAGCAAGTGTCTTTAACCTGCTGAGAACTCTTGCTGGCCCGCCTTCCTGGTTTCTATGCAGGAGTTCAATAAACTTTCTTCAAGAAATGCACGAGGAGCTAGAGGTGCAGTTTAGTTGGTAAAGTGCTTGTCTCACAAGTACAAGGACCCTAAAGACTCAGGTTCAATCTCTGGGACCCACACGGTCAAAGGAGAGAAGCTGAAAGTTGTCCTCCGCACACGCACTGTTGTACATGTACACAGACACACGTCACACTAAAGAAAAGTCTAATTTTAACTGAGACCCTCAGTTCACAATACTGGAGACTCCACAGTGGCCAAGGCAAAGTTGGGCAACAGCCTAGAACGGCAGATGCGCCGATTCAGGCAGAGGAGGTCTCTGCGGACCCTAACTCACGCCCCTGCCTCCCTTTCTAAGTAGCCAGGGGCACAATCTGAACGTCATCTCGGTTTTATTGTCACTTGTATTTCTTTTTCTCAACAAATACAGTGTGTGGTTCACCTCCCTGTTTCACATCCTGTTTACTTTGAAGTTATCAGAGGCATGATCTTGCAGGCAAGCTTGACTGTTAGTCATTTTCTTCTCTAAACTTCTAGTTTGGATTGGGGGTGTAGCTTAGCAGAGTCTGGGTGTGGGGGAATGCCTAGACTAGCAGGCAGAGGTCTAGTCTTTTCTGTTCATTTTTCCTGAACCTCAACGAGCTTGAGGCACTGTTGAAAATGAACTCTCAGATTTCACCTCTCAGCAGGTCGGTAGATCTCTTCGAGTTTCAGGCCAGCCTGGTCTACAGATGGAGTTCCAGGACAGCCACGAAACAGAGAAACCCTGCCTCAAGAACCAAAAAATAAAAAATAAATAAACAAATAAACAAAAAAGAGAAAATATGAAAAGAAGCAGAAGAGGAAGAAGAAATGGATGACTGATCCTGACCAGTCCCCTTATTCTGTTCACCTCTCTCCGCGCCTACCTCCTCTGCTGACACTACTGAATTTTAAAGTGACCGTAAAACAAGGGGTGGGTCGACAGTTATATACAACGACAATCTGTTTATCACATGGTCTGTTTACAGTTTTAAAATACAGCAAATTAAGCTGAAACTCCAAGGTTGAGATTTTACATTTTCTCAGACAGCTAAGCGTGAACTGGGAGGTCAAAGTGCAAAGGTCAGGTGGTGTGAGCAGCGCTCTCTTGAAAGAAGTGAAGGGTGAAGGGAAGGGAGCGATGCTCACTGTGCTCAGTGCAGATGTAGACTCCCTAAGCAATGAGCACTTCCTAAACATTACCTGTACCCCCGCCCCTTCATTTTCGGAAGCTTTAACGCTGATGGAAGTTTTTCTTTCTTGTTCTGTAAATGACCTTCTCCTTAGTCGTCTGTTCTATGAACCTGAGACTTTATGGATTTCCTTGTTTTCAACTAGGGTACACATGCACACACCCACACCCACACATGAACACACATGCACCCACACTCACTCACATGCATACGCACACACCCACACCCACACACACACACACACACACGAACCTGAAACAACAGCCCAAGGAAGTGTTCTTTGTAGCTATTCTTTAGAAATATGTCTTGGGGCCTTTGGCCAGATGGACCATTGGACCTGACCCAAGTTTGGAGTACTAATTAGAAATAATCATAACCAACTAAAGAGGGTTCTTAACATTTCAGTGTGACAGCCCCGATGTGCTAAACAAAGAAAACAAACTGATAACTGGGTGGACAGGGCAGTGTCAGGCTTTCCCAGCTGGTGTGCATTCCCTCACCTCCAGGACAACCCTATGGTCCAGCCGCCTTGTTTCCAGGTTTATTTTTATTTTCGCTAATAGACACCAATCTTAAGTATTCCAGAAACATGCTTAATGAAAGCTGCTTGCGCGTCTTAAGCACAGAGAGTGCCATGTATTGCTCTGAAGGGGTCTTTCATGCTAATGCATTTCATTTTCCCTGATACACTCTGAGGTCATTAGTGTCATCAGTTTGAGTAACCTATTCTCCAGCAGTTGCAGCAGCCAAGCCTACCCACCCTCCCTGTGGCTTCTTGGTGCCAGGGGCAAGGGCAGGTGGCTAGGCTGTTGGGAAGAGGCTGTTTGCTCACAAGGAATAAAGTCTGAGGTAGGATGGCAGCCACTGCACTCAGTAGGAGCAATCTACCTTAGCAACCGCTGTGGGCAAAAAGCCCGGGGGGGGGGGGGGGGGGGGGGGGGGGGATGCACACACAGTGTATGCGTGCTTTTCACTCTAGCCGGCGGAAGAGGCTACCCCGGGGATGTGTCATTGGCTAATTTTAATCTGCAAATGGTAGAGTAACTGTTTACAGTATTTGAAAACATTCCCACCCCTTTCCACGCTTCCTTAGCATTCCTTCTTTTGGTCTTGGTCACTACTGACTTTAATTTTAGTTCTGGCAAGTAGAGGAACCTCCTGCTAACAGTGACTGTATGAGAGCTGAGCTGTGTCATCTTCTGAGAGCTCCTTTCATGTTTATAACGAGGTCAAAGATAACACCACAGATACACACGCAGACACACAGAGACACACACACGCAGACACAGACACACACACACACACACACACACACACACACCCATAAACCTAGAGGATCTGAAATTCACATCTGACAGGAGCACACTGGTCTAGCAGGAGTGAGAACTACGTTAGTCTCTTCAACTTCCTTTCGTCTCCATCCTAAGCAGTTTGTCCATAGGAAACTGGCTCCTTCCTCTGCACAGACCACAAATATCTGCCTACTTGTGCGATCCCAGATTGCAGCTACAGTGACTGTCCAGAAGAGAAGAAAGCCATCCAGTGAAAATAAAGGTCAGAACAATGTGGCCATCGGGTGCGCCTGGGTAGTAACAGCCTGGGAATCCACCTCTGAAATGTCATGCTGGAAAGAAACGTCACATCTGCCCCAAGGACCCGGCAACGTTCCAGCGTTTTCCTGACCCAGCTCTGGGGGTCTGCTTAAGTGCCACCCTCCATCACACTGACTGCATCGAAGGGTTCCGACAGAGTGTCCTCATTTTTGAGTAGGTGACCATGAGTAAGGACAGCCACACCTTTAACATTTAGTGAGAGAACACAGTTACATGACCTTGGGTGGGTTGCCCTTTCCTAACAAGTTGTAACACAGAGGGCAGGATGTGGAGACACATCAAAAACTTCTGATGCTAAACAATGAGGGAATCCTGCCTCAGGGCATATTTATGTCCCGGATGTCAACATTGATTTCAAAATGGCTTTTGGAGTTGCTGACAGACAGAGCATCAGTCATCTGCTTCATAGTTCATGGAGTAAAAGTACAAACTCTGGTGTCCTTTGTAGACACACTCCTGTTCTGCTTTGGACAGTCTGCCTGAGCTGTTTCCTCAACTGTTGCAGCTCTTGTCTCAAATGGAATAAGAAACAGTTTATTCTGAGGCAAATAAGAGTGATTGTGTGGCTGGGGACACGGAGTCAGCTTGCCCAGTGTGAAGCAGTTTCATGAGCTTTAGTTACAAAGGTAGAAATCAAGGCATTTACCACACATATCCGTGGGAGCATCGGTAGGTGGGTTACCGTGAAACAGGGGTTTAGTTCTTAAGATTCTACTATTGTCTGTGTGTAGCATAGGGGGTGTATGCGTGCCCCTGCACCTGCAGAGGCCAAAGGAAGACACTGTTGGGTGTCCTGCTCCATCACGCTTACCTTACTCCTGTAAGACAGGGTCTCTCACTAAATCTGGGGCTAGCCTGGGGTCAGCAAGTCCCATGATCCTCCTGTCTCTGCCCCCAGTGTGGAGGGTTACAGGCATGTGTGTAAGCATGCTTAACTCTGTACAAGGCTTCTGGAGACTTGAACTTAAGTCATTTTGTCTGTGAAATAAGCACTCTTGCCTACAGAGCTCTCTCTCCATCTTGCTATGGGACTTTAGATATTTTCTAATGACACCCTTAACTGATGAAGCCAACATCAGACACAGAAGTGGGGAAAATGTGGCTATTAAGACTAAAGATAGTGGCCGGGTGGTAGTGGTGTGCGCCTTTAAACCCAACTCCTGGGAGGCAAAGGCAGATGGATTTCTAAGTTTGAGGCCAGCCTGGTCTACAGAGCAAGTTCCAGGACAGTTACACAAAGAAACTCTGTCTCAAAAAACCAAAACAAATACATTAATTTATTAATTAATTAAAAATAAAAGAAAGCAAACAGAAAGACTAAAGATAGCCCCAAACAGTTTGGCTCTGTATCAACAACCACCAACTCTCCCCAGTCATGTCAGGGAGCCTTGCAGCCTCTTCAATGCCGGTGTGGCTTTCCCCTGGGAACCTGGGCTCACATTCACGTCTCCCGGGTCTTGCTGTGAGGAGTGAATCAAATGTCCATCTTCGAGGGAGCCGTGCTGGAACACTGCAGCTTGGGTTACCCAGTCGGCCCCTAAAGCCTCTTCCTGCTTTAGAAGGGAGAAGCTGAGAGCGGCTGACCTCACGGGGCAGTGCCAGCTTAGAGCCGAACGTGGGAGGTGTAGGCCGGGATTCGTCAGCTACTTCGGAAGTGGAGACAACATACTGTTTCCACATGAACTTCCTGGCCGCTCCGGCCATGGCTGCTACCATGTACTTTCTCTGCAGGGAGCGGAGGGCACTGTGCGGGACTCATCACCAGCACCACCCTGAGGAAGAGGGGGTCCTGAATGACTCCATCACCCTGGTCCAGAAGATGAACGATTGCCACTGAGATGGCAGCCAGACAGTCGGAAGCCTCAGCTGCAGGGGAGACCTGGGCAAGCCCTGGAGATGTGTCTTGAGGTTTCCCTGGGGAGAGGGTCTACTGGAAAGGACTGCATGGGTACCTAGTACTTAAGCAATCTTCAAAGACAAACTGAAGCCGGGCAGTGGTGGCGCACACCTTTAACCCCAGCACTCGGGAGGCAGAGGCAGGTGGATCTCTGTGAGTTCGAGGCCAGCCTGGGCTACAGAGTGAGTTCCAGGACAGGCTCCAAAGCTACACAGAGAAACCTTGTCTCGAAAAATAAAACAAACAAACAAACAAACAAGAAAACCCACCCCACAGACTGAAGACACAGAGCTTGTCATTCTCCCTGCCCCTCCGTGATTCTTCAGTCTTCCTACCGAGCTGTGGGCAGTTTCCCAGGGACCTGTGAAGAGTAACAGTGGGTGAAGGGCTTTGCACAAGTGTGCATGTCCCTTGGGCAGGTAGTGACAGAACCTTCAAATCTCACAGCCCTGAGATGTTCACTCTTTTTGTTGTTGTTTATTTTTGAGACAGTCTTTCCATATGTAGCCCTGGCTGGCCTGGAACTCACAGAGATCCTCTTGCCTCTGCCTCCTGAGTGCTGGGATTAAACCGGTGTCACTACATTCACCTAATGATCCTTTTAATGATAATTTACGAGCAATCAAAACGGTATATTAAATCACTCAGACACTTAAAGCTGTGACTCTCCTTTAAGAGGCCCACAGCGGGCCGAAGAGACAGCTCACAAGAGTACCTGCAGCTTCTGCAGGGGACCCTGGCTCGGTTCCCAGCACCCACGCAGTGCTTACAATTGCCTGCAACACCCTCTTCTAGACTCCTCCAGCACCGGCCACGCACACGGTGCACAGACATACACACAGATGAAACACATAAAACAAAAACAAAAAAACCTTAGAGAGAGAGAGAGAGAAGAAAAAGAAGCCCACCCCACACGCCCAGGTGCACCTTACTCTTTTTTAAGCACCTGCTTTACCGGTTCTGCAGCCAAAGTGGGCCTTCCCGGCATGGAGGTCCTGGTGGCTGGTGTCAGTCCTGAGCTGTCTCTTGCTGTGCCACAGCTGGTGGGACCTGTGTGGCTACCACAGGGGCAAGTCGTCCACAGCGTTCTGAGGAGCCCTGTAGTTGCCATGGTGACATAAAGACCACAGGGGCCAGCAGGGGCAAATGTAAGTATGGGGGTGGATATAAGCCACAAATACCAGCAAGTTTCCAAATTCCCCTCTGCTGTTGGAAATGCCAGTCACCAACACCACCTCCGGTTTACCTTTTCCGGCTTACTTAAAAAAAAAATGTGTACATATACACACCTGTGCAATGGCACACACGTAGAGGTCAGAGGACAACTTGTAGGAATTGGTTCTTTTTCTATCATGTGGATTCCCGGGATTGAACTCAGGTCACGAGACTCAGAGGCAAGCGCCTTTACCCACTGAGCCATCTGACTACTTGTCACATACGTGTTCCTGGGGACAAGGCTTCTCAAACTTCCCGATTTATTTTCCCAGTGCTAGGCCCTGACTCGGAGACCCTGGGTATGCTAGGCAAACGCTCTACTGCTGCAGCCCATTTCACAAACATCTCAGCCTAGGAAGAGGCATGTGACCCCCTCCCCCCCACTTCTAATCTGCTCCAGAATGGCACTGCTGTGGCTGCCATCCATGCAGGGTTTTAAGTGACAAATCTCCAGGACTTGCTGCATGCGCAAGGACATCCTCTCCCCCACCCAACACACACCCACACACACACCCACACCCACCCACACCAGTTAACAGCTGTTAACAGAGGTTTGTTTCCCAGAGATTTATGCAACCCTGCTCCATGAAGTCAGGAACCCAGGTGGCTTCCATTGTGTCCCAGTACCACATTAGTCTGTATTCTGACCTGAACTCATTTCTCTGTGGGTTTTGAACATCACGAATGGGATAGTGGGTGGCATGCCCTTTCCTTTAAGGCCCCAATCCCAGTCATTTAGTTAGAATTTGATTGCATGGCCACATTTAGTCCTAAACAGGGTGGAGAGAGATTTTTACTTTATCCACAGTTTATTCTGTGCTCCAGATACCCACTGGAAAATTCCCAAACAAGGACAAAGAGTGCACATCAGGCCCGTGCCATGGCTGTAGGTGTGTGTGAAAATATTCAAGTGTTATTGAATGCTGGCCGACAGGCACAGTACCATTACCATAAATGATACACCTCATTCAACTCATACACATACTCCAGAAGAGAAAGGAAAAAACAAACAAACAAAAACCTGTGTGGAAAACACTGCCGTATGGCAATATTGCCCCCATTTGTGATAAAGAAAGGATTGTGTAGCCTGCAGCTGGAGTGGGTAAAATTCCAATCTAAGAACTCACTGCAGACTGGATCTTAGGACTAAAGGAGGGGCCTCCCACAGAGCTGGGATGGTGTTTACCCTTCAGGGGTCTGACAGAATGTAAGGAGACAAGAATCTGAGATTTTGAAAGGATACCTTCCAGAGCTAACTCCAAGCAAAGGGTCTCATGGATATCCACAAGAAAGGGGAACATTTTTGTGGGAGTTTTATCTGTGCATTGTATTTAGCCATGTGTGGTAATTATGCACCCACAATTCCAAGCTTGGGGTCAGCCTCACTTACTATCGAGACCATGCACTTAGTATTTAAGCAAAGAGCCTGGGCCCCATCCTCAACATCAAAAATTAAAAAACAAAACAACAAACCCCAGCAAACCACTGGTAAACTGGTTCCTTCCCAATTACAGTCATAAACACCCCCGATGGTCAGGCCAGATGGGAGACGGGTCTCCTTGGGCTCACTGGCCTTCAGCTCTTGTTCCAGCCTGTCCCAGACTCCAGCAGGTACCATTCTCCAGGGGAGCTACAGCTGGCCAGGACCAGACAGGGCCACTCTGTGTGACAGTCCTAAGTCAGAGGACATTGGGAAACTTGTTTCCAGGGGTTCATTCCCTTTTCCCTTCTTTTCATGAAAGGGGCTTTTGGTTTGCTCAGCCTTTGTCTGGGGAGTTCAGCTAATAAAGGGGCCATTTTACTGCTATGAATTACTGACGAAAGCAGGCCGGGATCGGCAGGAGGGGCAGCCCTCTGGCTTTTCTTCAGCAAGGTAAATGGAAACCAGGGCTGGGCGCTGGAGTCAAGGGCACTTTGGAGTTCGCTGCCGTCAGAAACTTGAAGGGTCTGGTTATTGGTTAATGTGGAAACCAGGGGAGCTGGTTACAGAAAGCACCAAAGAGACTTACAATGGAAAGCCTCCCTCCACATGAGAAGCATGAACACACGGGGGCCTGCTGGCTAAGTCCAAAACAGTGAAATCTTTCTACCTATTAAATTACGAAATCTGTTACTAAAAACGGGGCCTCTGTAACGAGCTGAGAAAGCAGTGCCTGGGTCAAGCCAACCAAATGTCGGGGGCAGACACGAGAAAATCAAGTTCTCTAAGGCTTTGTAGGCTCCACTTCAGCATGGAATACTTAAACATACTTCAGGGGCTGGAAGGGTAGGCAGAGTCCTTACCTAACATGCACCAAGTCCGGGTTCATCCCCAGCCCTGAGTATACAGGGTTGCTAGTGCACATGTGTAGTCCCAGCACTTAGGAGGAGACAGGAGGTTTCCAAGTTCACGGTCATTCTTGGCTACAGCGAGTTAGAAGACAGCTCCAGCCAAGCCGACCTTGCCAGTGGCTGAGGGCAGAGCTCCATGGAGGACTGCTTACCAAGGATGTACAGGCTCTGGGTTCTATTCCTAGATGGGAGGGAGGTCAAGGGACTCTGGAGAAAGACAAAACACTCTTAGGCCAAAACATGTCTGACTTGCTTTCCCTGTGTCTAATGTGCATGACATGAACAGATTCGTGAGGACTCACGGGTTCACATAGCATGCAGGCCCACTGTTTCCTCATGTCTTACTGAGGCTCCACAGCCGAGTGCCATTAAAGTCTTTAGATGAATCAGCGGTTTGCAGCTAGCCTCTTTCAGAATGTTGCTGTTTGCAAACAGTGGCATGGAATGTGGCATTTAAACCAATTGGCCATGAACTCTTGAGCATTCAAGGGCATTATTAAGGGCTGATAAAGTTAGAAACTGGGTAAGAGAAAAGGCACCCTCTCGATACTGTTTGCGGGCATCTAATGCCCGTCAGTTCCAAGTGACTAGGCAGCAAGTGCCTATGGGCAGAGAGGCCAGTGCCCGGCTCCGGGCGTAGTGCTGAATACAGTCTATGGACCGGCTCTCCCCTGAAAAGCAGGTGAGCCATGGCATCCTGCCACTCCTACCGTTTTCCATCCCCATGGAGAGCTGGGCAGACCGCTCAGTCGTTAAAGCGCTTGCTATATAGCCATGAGGCCCACAGTGCAGATCCACAGCACCCACAGAAGCTGAGCATGGTGGCATGCATGCCCCTGCAAGTCCGGCACTGGGGGGTGGCTGGGAGGGTGGGCAGTGACAGGTGGATCCCTGGAGTTTACTGGCCAACTAGCTGAGCCTAATGCATGAGTTACAACAGGTTCAGCACGAGGCCATGTCTCAAAAACTAGTAAGCCTAGTCAGCTGGTTCATCCGGTGAAGGCACGTGCCATGTGGACCCGGAGGCCTGCATTCTGTCCTGAGACTCCACATAAAGATGGGAGGAAGAACAGAGTCCATCAAGTTGGTTCTCTGACCTCCACGAGCGTGCTGTGACGGACACGTCGCCCAGCTCCCGCCATGCACACATACACAGTGAAAAACAATTTAAAAAGAAAAATAAGGATTAAGGAGGACACTCCATGCCAACATGTGGCCTACACACATACACCAACAAACCTAGCATGAATGTATCCTTCATTGTGATTAATATGTTTTCAGTACTTAAAAGCAAAATAAAACAGGGTCTCACCATGTAGCTGGACATGGCCTGGAACTTGGTATATTGACCTTCACAGATGTCCACCAACCTCTGCCTCCCAGGTACTGGGATTAAAGACATGCATGGTCACGCCTGGCTATGGATGTAATGTTTATAACAGAGTGACTTAAAAGGGGCCAGCGAGATGCCTCAGCAGATAACAACGCTTGCTTGCATGAGCGCTAAGAAGCTCAATCTCCAAAACTCAGTCGAAGGAAGCGACCCCCCCCACCCCCCCAAGCTGTCCACTACCTCCTTACATTCACCACTCTAAGTGTGAACTCACGCACATGATGATAAAAATATCATTAGAAAAAAAGAGACAAGTTTTCTAGTTTGTGAAGCAAATATCCTAAGGCCCGCCTTGCTGATCTCACCATTAGGATTATGTGGCATCCTTTTCGAAATACCAAGCCAAAAGAAAACAATACAAGGAATGCTCCACCAATTTCAGATGCTTACTAAGCCGGAAAGCAGCTGCGGGAGGGGTGCCGGGAGTGCTGGGCAGCGAGTGCACACTTTCCAGAAGGTCCTCTTTAGCAAATTCACTGTCCTCTAGCTTTGTTCCGTCACAGAGGTCCTGTGCATCCTCTAGGAGCAGCTGCAGGCCAGCATTAGCACTGTCTGCACGTTCCCATCTCCTCCTACCTGGCTCAGGGGAAGCAGGGCCCATGTTCTCCCGTCTCAGCTAAGCACGAGCAGGCACAGCAACATCAGTAAACAGTGAGAGAACTGGGAGACAAACAGTTTGTACCACTGTCCTGTCTGATTTCCAAGCTTGGGCACTCGTATGATCCGGACCTCAAGTCTTTATGAAGAGAATGAACAGCCAGGGTACAGCCATTTCCTAACTCAGTGACAGCGGCGACTGCCTTTTCTATTAGGGGCACTGTTTTTCATAGTATTTCTAAGTTCTCCAATGTGCAGAGATTTACCCCTACCGGCCATACGTAAGAACGCCAGAATGCCATTTTGTGGAGGAAGACATCAGAGTGAGCCCTTCTTTTCCCCAACTGTCAGAATCTTCCCAGTCACCGGAAACAGTCAGGGAGAAGCCCAGTATCTCTGTTGAGAACCCAGCCTGACAGGAACGGACAGTGTGCCAAGTGGCTCTCTTCTCTTGCCAAGTGTAGTGACCATATCTGTAATCCAGCACCAGGGGGGTGGATGCAAGCCTGGAGGCAGGCCTAGGTTACCTAACCAGTTCCAGGTGAGCCAGGCCTCAGAGAGTGCTGGGAATGGAGTTCAGTGGACAGCATGCTTACCTAGCATGCACAGAACCCTAGATTCAACCCTCACTGCAGCATAAACTGGTGTACACTTGTATGCCAGCACTCAGGAGGTAGCTAAAGAGTTAGTGGCCAACCTGTGGTACCGGACACACTGTCTACCAGGAAGGAGAGAGACAGAATGGGAGAAAAAGAGAGCCCTGTCAAGAAAGGAAGGAAAGAAGGAAGAGAGAGAGAAAGGGGAGGAAAAAAGGCCACCCTTATAGGTGTATGAACTACCCAACTAATATCTACTAGGAGAAGAGGCTGCCTCCCACAGGCTGATCCAGATGTCCTGTAACCTACAGTAGACTCTCCACACTCTCCTGGACAACACCCTTCCTCCTCACAGACAAACACAGGAAATACAGCTTGCCACTAAAATGCACACGAAAGCCAGGCCCAGGCATCTTCCAGCTCGATGAATTGAAAGGCCTTTCTTTCACTCTTTCCCACACCATCTCCACCAGCCCCCCCCCACATCACCCCGAGAAGATAGGTAACTGAATCTGTTTATATCCAAAAGATGATATCAAAAGTTTGTGAATCACTACAACTTAGATAAACTTATTTTATTGTTATTAAATTTATTTTTAAAACACATTTTCTGTTTATTGGCACCCCTATCATTTCGGCACAAAAGTGTACCATAAAATAACCAAAACTCCAGCCCATGGGCATAAAGTGACAACCAAAGGATGTATTATTTTATTTTTGGTATTTGTTCTTAAGAAATAATCAAAGAGCCTTGACACTCCACAGGCCATCAAGGCAGCAAGGTCTGGTGTGGGATTCTCAGAGGTACAGCATGACCAAATGCTCTAGGAAGCACTGGACTCACCTGCTTTAAATTAAAACGGTAAAGAGGTCAATATTTTAGCAAACCTAAATGTATGATTCTGGCCCCTTGTGTCTTCAGCGATCCAAGGTTAAGCATTATTGCACCACTTAAGCCAAAGTAAATCACGACACCTCAAAAAAGGCAGTGTAGTAAGAAGAAAGTCAATTTAATCATTTACTTGAGCAAGCGACGTGTAAACATTCAGCCAGCAGCCGCATCCAACTTACAATTTAAAAAGAACTGAGATCAGTGATTATAATTTTTCCTTCCCTTTCCCCAGAAGAAGAAAAACAAAATTAAAAAAAAAAAAA
>CABHPQ010155132.1:6040-35715 GCA_902168405.1 Peromyscus aztecus
AAGAAAGAAAGAAAGAAAGAAAGAAAGAAAGAAAGAAAGAAAGAAAGGTTATCTTTAGCACTCATGGGACCACCCCATCCTACATTCCTGATATTATAATTCTATTTACATGGCCTAAGCCTATACTTCTTTATATAATAATCAAACACCTCGGTTGCCTTGATATTTATTTTAAAAGCTATCCTTCCAGGACTGTAGTTAATAATTCATTGTTAAGTAGTTATTGAAACCTGACTAACATGCAGTAGGCTTCATAATACATGCAAAGAGAGGATTCAAAGATGCTAACTCTCCTGAGAGACTTAAAAGCTAGTCTTCAACATCAAGAAGTATGTCACTATACTACATCAACTATTTCCAAAGTCAAAGGAACTAAGGTAACCAACAGACAGAGATTTTATATGTGCTAAAATGATAAAGGGTCACTCCAAAGAGAATATGGCACTTTTCACTTGAATTACCTCCTAAGGAGAAGAATTCATTTATCATACAAGTATTTATTTTTATACTGATAGCATGCCAGAAAATAGAATAACATAAATTTTATTAAGAAAATTCTCTGATTTAACCTAGTTTTCAAAAGCATCAAGGGTTTCCCAAGTGCTCAAATGCTTTGCTAAATAGGCCTTCAGGAAAAGAGAGATGATGCCAAAGTCAGTTAACACTTCCTTTGCAGAAGTCCACTGGGAAGAAAAGGGAGACACAAGAACTATGTATCTACATCTGTCACCAATTATCATTGATTTTCACTCTGCTAAGATGCATTTTACATCAATACCCTTTTTGGCTTATACAACTGAGTCGTTGGCATTAGGCAGGAAAAAAATAAAGGACTACAGCCTGCTCATAGGCTGGTGACGACACATTAGCTCGTGATGAAAGACCCATGCATAGTCTTGCCTCATCACTACCCTCAGAGACCAGAAACATAAATACAAATAATCTGACATCTACTATTGCTCTGTTAAAGTACAACAGAATTTAGACCCCAGAAAATATCTAGTGTGCAAAAGGACAAAATATTTACCTTATAATCTCATGTACATTCTTTTTTTTCTTTTTATTTATTTATTTACTTATTTATTTTTCTATTATCAGCTTGATACAGTATAAATTCTTATCCTAATAGTGAAATGTTTCATTGAGGCTTGCCTAGTAATTGAGTTAAACCAAAACCTATTATAAGCCACAGTCATCCTAGGGTCCTCCTGCTATATAGCCTCCCTGGTTCTGTGGGTTGCAGTCTGATTGTTCTTTGCTTTATATCTAGTATCCATTTATGAGTGAGTATATACCATGTTTGTCCTTCTGGGTTTGGGTTATCTCACTCAGGATGATATTTTCTAGTTCCATCCATTCGCCTGCAAATTTCATGCTGTCATTGTTTTTCTCTGCTGAGTAGTACTCCATTGTGTATATGTACATTCTTGACATAAAAAGTTTCCAACACTATGTTGAGAGACCTCTAATCTTCTGGCTGGACTTGATGGGAAAATGTTCAGTAACTGATTAGTAATGCCTACTTTCTGCATAGAAGAAAGAAGTAGTAGTTAAAGAAGTGCCATGTGTTTACAAACTAGGCCAATACTTTCCATATACAAATGGAAAAACTGGAGCCAGGGATTCCAGGCTTCACTCAAGGTCACAGAGCTGGTTTAATATGAAATGACTTTATGATCCATGGGGTTTTTTCAATTGTTGTTTGTCTTTTTATTTACTATCAACCTTTGGTTTGAGAAATTAAGCATATTAAGTATACCTAGACTCCAAGAGTCAGAAGCTCTTGGGTTTGATTCTGGCTGTGCTAACTAGAAAAATGAGTCAGACAAAATATGAACTGGCATACAACTACCTCGATCATGTGCATTCATTCCATGGGTAAGAAAACAGATCTGGTTGAGGTTTCAGTGAATTAATACAGAAACTATAATTGAGTCATGCCTCCTATATTCCATTTTCTGGTATCCTCCATGGTGACATTCCTAATTTATAAAATCCTCTTATTAAGGATTAGAAAGACAGTTCAGCAGATAAGAGTACATATTGCTCTTGCAGAGGACTCAAGTGATTTCAGTTCCCAGTACGCACACTGAGTAGCTCACAACCACTGGTTTCCTCTAGGAACCAATACCCCCTTCTGGTCTCTGAGGGTACCTGCATCTATGGGAACATAACAAAACACATACACACACACACACACACACACACACACACACACACACACACACACACATCACACACACACAATTAAAAATAACATAAATCTTTCTAAAAATTTATTTATGTAAATGAGATAGAAGAAATATTTGTTGTAAAAATCACTTATTAAATAAGCATTTGTTTAGAGCTTATTATGTGACAAGCATTGGGCTATAGGCATGAGATCTGAAAAACAAAAACAGTGGCTCAGTGGAGGAACTGATTTTGTTGACTGAGAACCACCCCCAAAAAAGGCTATGTAAACTTCTAAGAAACAAGGGAAAGGGCAGCTATCTTTCTAGGACATAGAAAACCCAAAGAGGAGGTGAGGCATAGACTCAGCTCCCAGCTTTGGGAAGACAATTAAATTAGTAGAAATAAAGTAATCAGAGATGTGAGAGGCCAGACAGGAAACAGCTTGAAGGCCCTATAGGAGAGAAAGAGCCATCTAGGTTAAGCTGATATCACTATCAGAAATGACCAGGGACTAATTCAGTGACAATTACAAAAGCAAGACCCATTGTATCAGCCACACACAATGAGAAAAAGCCAAGAAATAAACTAAATAAGTGCTGCTTACTCTTCCCTGTGGTAGAAATAAACTAATGTATGTGTAGTAACCCTTTCAGCATCTTCTACAGTGCTGTTTGACGGCCATGAACTCCCTTTGGTTCATTTGTCTTCAAAGGTCCTTCCTTATTCCTTAGACAACTTTAAGATGGCTTTGTTGGACTTAGCCATCTTTACTGGAAGTTATTTAATTTCAGGTTTTGAAAGATGCCTTTTGATGATGCTCTGTCCTTTAGAGTTGCATTGCTAGTGACAGATCTCCTAACTCTGATGTGTTTTGATTTTGAAGATGAGTATTTTCCTGCCACAGCTTTTGTTTCTTGCTTGGTATATCTAGTGTTTTGACTATATGTCATGTAGTTGTTCTTCTCTGGTCAAACCTATTTGTGGTTCTAAATAAATTCTTCATGATTTTGGATCTCTATTTTGCTCTGTAAATTTTGGGAAATTCCTGCTATAATTTCACTGAATAGATTCACTGTGCCGTTAGAGGTTATTCATGTTTTCTAGTTAAGTATCACAGTGGCTATAGAAGAGAATGAATTATTTAATTTTTTATTTATTATGCTTTGCTTTGTGACCTACAATGTGATTAATTTTAGAGAAGATCCTTTCCATATTTCTAGGAGGTTTTGATCATTTTCATTGAAAATGATGTGGGGGGGGTATGTGTGGGTATGTGTGTGTGGGTGTGAGTTCTTGTCTCAACCTGACCACCATCTGTGAAATTCATTTTCCCCCTTGGTCTTGCCTGTTGGTGCTTTTATTGTTGTTGTTGTTATTATTATTATTATGTGTTTGATAAATTGAGTCATTTCCAAAATTTCTGTTCAGTACCTTTTTTGTGCCTCTATTTCCTTTCTCAATTTTCCTTACACAAAATTTTTTTCTCCATAGTTCTGATTCTTTCACACACTTTGATAATGTTCTTATCTATGTCTTGAATTGACTTTATAAGCTTTTTCCATGTCTTGGACTCAATTCCTTGTCTGTTTGAGTCCGTTCCTTGCTCTTTGACATTTTTTTTTAAGAATAATATTCTGGGGACTTGGAAGATGTTTCACTTGTTAAGAGCCCTCGTTGTTTTTGCAAAGGCCTGGGTTTAGTACCCAATACCCATTTGGTGGCTCATAACCCATCTATTACTACAGTTCCAGGTGATCAGAAATACATGCATGCATGCATGTAAAACACTCGTGCATATGAAAAAAGAAATTACTTGTGTTCTGAACTCTTTTTCTGCCATTTCTGAAAACTGATCATCTTTATTTTTGTTTACTCTTTATGGAGTTATCATGGTGCATTGCTCTCTCTCTCTTTCTCTTTGCTGTGTTTTATACATCTCCTAGAGTATATGTCTTCTGTAGCTTTTCTCACTTTAATACAGTTTTTATTTTGTTTTATGTGAGTTCTTCTGGTAGATTGTCTTCACTTGGATTTATGATTGGAGGAAACTTAACTTTTATAATAATTTTGATGGCTTCATAAAAATTGATGATTGCTGCAGAGGATGAAAATATGTTCTTGACTTGTATCACCTATGAGATGTGAAAACAGGAGGGCTACAATACAGTCTCTCCATATGCTATTCAAGGTCACTTGTTTTGAAGTTTCAAATGATGCAGTTCACAGAGATTCCTAATGCACCAGGAATCCTTTGAGAAGGTATCCAGCTTTCAACACATCTATGGCTACCCCTGGAGACTTGCTTCTAATAGCCTGCTCTCAGACCCCTTGTTTTCCACTCTGGCCTTCACTGCCACGTGCTATACTCCATACCTCTGGGCCGGAGTGACCCAAGTGATTCACCCATAAGGTCATTCTGCTCCCTGCCTCTGCATGCTTTGACTCTCAGGGGTTTGGGCAAGCTGGATAGTTCCATTCCCCTTCCTAAAGGGTCTGGGAAACCCATATAACTCCATCCCCCTCCGCATTTCACCCATGGTCAGTCACTGTTTGTGTTTTCTTAAAGAAACTTTCCTACCTCATGAAAAAGGTATCTTCTTACAGTTTCTAGTCGTAAATGACATAAGAGCCCTTAAAGGAAATCACTGTAATTGAGTGGCAGACAATGTTTAAATGTGTGAATCTGTTTTGGCTGCTCTACTAGTAAGCTGCCAAATTGTACATTTTGATAATTAGCAAAACATCTGCACTGGGATTAATGTGTCAGAAAAAGCAGCTGCTTCCTTGATAAGAGAGTAAAGCAGGGGATTTGGGAATGAACTTCATTTTAGCCCAGCTGTTTTCCATTTGAAGAAAGGATCAAGGATAGACACTGAGTCAGTGGGAAAGCATCAAGACAGAAATGAAAGGCACATGAATTGAAATCACACTGGCCCTAAGTTGACTCAAGTACATACCATTGGCATGTGGTGAACAAAGTACTCCTGCTCTCCACAGTCCTGGGAGCAGGCCTCATCTGCCAAAAGTTGTTCCAGTAAAAACATTTATATGAAAACAACACAAAGGCAGTGTTAAGAGCAATGATGACCTCTTGCAGTTTCAACCTTGTCTCTCCATAGCAACAGTACTTGAAAATTCTTCTCCCAGAGAATGATGCAAGACTCTGAGTGACACTAGGTATTTTGAGCACATCTTCCTGGCAATGACCACAGACTAGGAGGAGCATAAGGAAAGCACAAGTAGATTATAGGAATCCTTCCTTGGAAGAGACTGTTTCACTGGGAAAAGCTGGGAAAGTTATTACAAGAATTGAGCTCTGGCTATATACCAGGAAAATGTACCTGGCTAAATTAATTCATTTATTCAAGTAAATCAATCAACATATACTTATTGAGCACATACTATATTCAGGGCCATGTGCTAAATGCAAGGAAATAGATACACAAGGTTCTACCCTTTTTATCTTCATAATCCATGGAAGATTAAAGATCTCAAAAGAATCGCTAAAATGGTTATTTAAACTTCAGTTGTATTACAAAAGTCAACCATGCAATGAATTCTGAGAGTTCACAGTTTTTACTACCTTTGATTGCTCTGTACATTAGGGTTTGTTAAGTGTGGTTAATACAACCTCTGTATCTATATCCGTGAGCCTTGGACTGTCTGTTCATTTACAACACCATCAGCTTAGATCACATTAGCTTGAGTCCTACAATTACAGTTTTCTGCATACCCTTCTTGCAGTATCTACTTAGTTTCTAACTCATTAGCTCCCACTCTAAACCTTGTTTGTAATTCATTAGACATCTATTTCTCCATATTCAGTACTCAGTAGATACCCCTTCAAGACATGATTCAATAAAAATGACAAGATTTAATGAATGGCAGACATAGGCATAAGCTATGCTAAATTGCTGTTTTGTTTTGCTTGCTTATTTGTGTGTTTTTTGTTGTTTTTGCAGTAGCAAAGAGTTTAATAAAACCTTTGGTCAAATAATTGTATGACTTTTCCTAGAGACACATGAACAAATGCCTGCTCACCATAGGTAGTAAACCAACAATAGATGAAAGTAATGATTCTACCAAAGTCCAACTTAGTGAACCAATGAGTTTATTGGAGCTACCAACAAAACATGAGTGATGGCTTACAGAAGCATAAGTAACTCAAAAACAGGTGCCTCACTGAAAAGCACATAATAATCGGAATGATGCAAGTAGCTGGAGAGGTCAGAGAATCTCCTTTCTACTCAGAAGTCTTTATTGATTGTATAATCTTAGAGAGAGATATTGTGAATCTTATAAGTTTAGGAGACTTCCTGACACTTGTGAGTTGTTTACTTCCTGAGTCCTAAACAGCTTCCTCCACAATAAACTTTCTCCTTTGTAACTTCTTGAGCCTAAGTGAAACTTATCATTTCAGGATAGAAATATTTGGATTCCAAAACTATTGTTACATAATGGGTAGGAAGATAATCCTTGTCTTTAATGTCCTGGGCAGTGCCAAATATATACATGAGACATGATGGTGAAAGTCAAAATGAACAGATTTGGCATTACCTCTGGTCAGCAAGGTTGTCTTAAACTCTTTCAAAGTGATATTGTTGCTGTCAATGACACATCCATCAACCTCAACTTCAACAGCACAATCAAGACTGAGAATGGAAAAATTGTCATCAATGGGAAAGTTATCTCCACCTTGCAGTAGTAAGAGCTCACCAACATCAATGTGATAATGTGATACTGGTACCAAGTATGCTGTGGAATACACTAGTGTCTTAACTACCATGGAGAAAGCTGGAAACCATTGAAATGGTGTGAAGTCAAAAGAGCCATCCCCTCTGATTGGTATGAATGAGAAGAATGGCAAATCTCCCAATACTGTCATCAATGCCTCCTGTACTATCAGTTATTTAGCCTCTGGCCAAAGTCAACCAAGACAATCTCACAATTGTGAGGAGACATATGACCACAGTGCATGACATTGCTCCCACCCAGAAGATCATGGATGCCCCTCTGGTAAACTGTGGCATGATGACCATATCAAGAAGGTAGCTAAGCAGGCTTTGCAGGAGCCCCTAAAGGGTATCCTGAGCTGTACTGAGAACCATATTGTCTCTTGTGACTTTAATAATGGCAACGCTTTCATTACACTTTTGATTCTGGAGTTGGCATTGCCCTCACTGACCACTTTATTAAGCTTCTTTATCACCTTGGCTATGGCAAAAGGTGATAGAACTTATGGTTCACATAAGCTATAAGAAGTATGATCCTTGAACAACCCAACACAGCAAGAACAGGAGATGAATAGAGACCCTGCTGTAACTCAGCACTGAATACTGCTGTAACTCAGCGCTGAATACTCCTCTCACATTTCCATGCGAGCTTCCTTGAATAAGATAGATTTTTTTACTTTTTTACATGCCATCAGTAAAGTTCACTATACCCCAAAACCCAAGATTGAGTATATTTATTTTTAGTATTACTAAGAACAATAACTTTATATATTTTCCACATATATATATATATATATATATATATATATATATATATGTATCCTAGAGTCTGACTCATCAGGAGAATTCGCTAAATACTTACCAGGGGAATTCTTTCTTTCTTTCTATCTGTGTGTTTTGATTAAGGTAAGATAAATTTAAATTCAAGAAAATGAGATTGAAAAAACATTAACCCATATTTTCAAAAATTATACTTAATTATTTTCTTGTAATCCCACTGATAAAGATGAGGGGGGAACTCACTGTTCCTTGGGACACTGGGTAGGTATTAACCACCATTAAATGAAGCTAAAATTTGTTTTAAAGATTATTATCAGTGTTTATGCTAATTTTTTCCCTGAGTTCATATTCCAAGCATTCCTTCTGATGTTCAATCTCCTGTGAATAAGCAAAAACACTAAGATGGGGGCAATCTGATTCCCTAATTTGCAGGTGTTGGATACTCTCTTACTGCCTTGAGTAGAAGGACTGTCAGAACTGAGAAACCGTGGTTTAATGAGGCCCTTCTGTAACTCTTTCCAGTCACAAGCCTCTGGTTTTTAATTGTCAGGAAATCACCATAAGGATGGTCCACTAAACCCCATCTTACATATGAGAAGAACCAAGAGTGGTCAAGTAACTAGTTCAGAATATCTCCATGTATTTGGAGAATATGGAAAAGAGACTGGGTCCTCTTGGGTGGCCTATAGGAACTAACTGAGACCAATAGGTGTGGTGGTATTGTGTTCCCCAAAATATTGTGTACCTTAATAAACTTATCTGGGGTCAGAGAACAGGACAGCCACAATATTAAACATAGAGGTTAGGCAGTGGTAGCATACACCTTTAATCCTGGCATTCCAGAGGCAGAAATTCATGTGTTCAAGGATACACCCAAGCATGGTGACCCATGCCTTTAATCTCAGAAAGCAAGCCTTCAATCCCAGGGAGTGGCAGTAGAAAGCAGAAAGGTATATAAGGCGTGAGGACCAGAAAGGAGAGGCATTTGCCCTGGAGAGGCATTTGCCCTGGAGAGGCATTGGCCTGGTTAATCATTCAGGCTTCTAGCAGCAGTTCAGCTGAGAGTCATTTGGATATGAAGACTCAGAGGCCTCCAGTCTGAGGAAACAAGACCAGCTGAGGATCCGGCGAGGTGAGATAGCTGTGGCTCGTTCTGTCTCTCTGATCTTCCAGTGTTCACCCCAATACATGGCTCAGATTTGGTTTTATTAATAAGAACTTTTAAGATTCATGCTACAAATAGGTAGAAATTGCTAGGGGAAAAAAAAGTGTTCAGAAGAGAGACTTTCTATGAGTCAAAGCTAGTTTTCCTGGGATACTATTAACTATCACATAGAGCATGAGGTGTCCACCAACAACTGTACTGGGCAGTTCGTGCATTTCTCTTAGAGTAGTTAATGGTGTTATCTGGGGGAAAGAGTCCTGGTGCTTAGGTCTGATGAAGGTTGCACGAAAGGAAAGCTAAAGTCTGCCAGGACTGCTTTACTTTTAATTTGGGATTTTTATTTTCTAGTCATCTGCATTGGCATGTATTAATTGCATAAAATAATGAGTTTAATTGTACTTTCATATATGCATAAAATATATTTTGATCATATTAATTTCCATCACTCTCCCTTGTCCCCACCCATGTCCTTCCTCTGGCTTCCTTCCTCTTTGCAAATAGGGTCCATTTTAGTAAAAAAAAAAAAAAAAAAACAGCGTCTAACATATGTATGCTTCACTTTTTTATTTTAATGACAATCTGGATGGAGAAAATGCTTATAGAATAATCCACCAGTATTTAATTTGTAAAACTTTTTGACTACTTCACAAACAGCTTTATACATATCTTTAATCTTTCCAGCCACCATGAGTTATGACCAATGTTCCTAATACACAGAAGGGGAGACAAAGACCGTCAGAGGTGTACGTGCTAGGTACTAAGTTCAGTACCCCTGCCTACTTTATTCTTTGCCCCAATTATTTTGCATTTGACTATTGTCAAAAACTTGGGAACTTGAGCTCCCAAGGAAGAGGTGTCATACATTAAGACATAAGCAGGGTCACTCAATGGTGAAAGATACATTTTAAATAGCTTTAACACTTTCTGTCCAAGTTACCTGAATATTCTTTTTTCATGGGTCCCTGGTTTGTTGTATTTACACATCTTCCTGATTGTTTGATGTTATGTAAAAAGTTTTGAATAGCATTCTTTCCAATGAACAATCAACAAAATCATCAAAAGATGGGCCCATTACTTCTTTCCTGGGATAAAAATGACACTGAAGAATAAAACAATTGGAATAAGAAAACAAAAAGTATCTTGGGAACAAGATTTTAGTGCCAGGAAAGGCCCACAACTGGTAATGATTTTAGGTGATTCAGGCAGAGTCAAGGCTACATGAAATAAAAAACTTAACTCACAAATTCAACATTCAATGGGCTCTGGCACCAAGAAGCTAAAGACAAGATAGCCCCAAACTGCATCAATGGAAAATCCCAGCTGCAGAAAACCACAGAGCAACAGCCAAAATCTTCCACCTCATTGCTTCCAATCTGTGTCTGAGACACCACACATTTATCAGTGGTCGGCAAGGCCTCCCAGTGAAGGGGAAAAAAATCTTTAAATACTTAAGCCATATTTTAATTTTGAAAGGACACATCTCGCTACAATTTTCTTCTCTGAGTTTTCTTCACTGTAACTGAAATACTTGTTTTGAGGTAGAATGTGACACTTTCCTCAAAATGTGGTTAAGACTGTAGGCTCAGAACTCATACTACCTTTTCTTTTGTCTTCAACGTTTGGCTCAGACATCTGCTTTAGAAATGAGAAGCACATAAAAGTAGCTTAAGCCTCTAGACATCACTTTAGTTTGCAACCTGTACATAAGGATCATTATAGCATTTGTCTTACATGGTTTTTATGCAGGTAAAATGAAGTGATGCATGCTAAGAGCTTGAAATAGTTTCCAAAGTTTAGCAAACATTCTAAAATTGATACTTGATACTACTTTTTCTTGTTAAAAACTAATCTATGGATAGGGATAGGATGCTTATCAAATTCCTGAGGGCCACATTTTTAAAGAAAGTTATACTAGTAATCTTCAGTAAAATTTGACTACTTTTTCTACCCACATGCCATCCTCCCTTCAAACTAGATCTTCTAAGATGTTTACTATTCTATGCTGCCTCAGATTCTAGAAGCACACACCCTCTGAGTACAGTATGCCCTAGCTGCTTTCTCCATCTTCCACTCTGCTTTCCACAAAAGAATAGTTTTCCCTCAGTCTACAAGGCTTTTACTGTTTCTCCAGAAGGTTCTCATTTTCAAGGTAACACCTAACTGGCAGAATTGCCAGAGGTTTAAATGACATGATACATGTAAAGTTGTTAATAGAAGTTGGCTGATTGTATGAATGTGTGTTGTGTATTAATGCTTAAATATTAATATTAATATTTTTCTCTTGACATAAAAATTATTAGAAATCTGTGTGTCCTAGTAAACCCTTCCACTCTCTCGTATATCATTAGGTTGTCCTGCCCACACAAACTGTATCATTTCAACTATCTCCAGTGTTTGAGCCCTGGAATGTTTGAACACCTGGAATCTGAAAAGCATCATATGTCCCTGAAGGTAATTCAATGCCCCATCTGTATGTCTATCACCATAGTTTTCCTAATGAATCACTTTTTTAAACTGCACATCCACATTTAGTCTGTGTACATCCTGAATACAAAAACCAATTAGATCATTTTGTCCCCCCAGAGTGTCTTTCAAGGGCTAGTGTACAGTACATATAGTGTAAATAGTTAAATAACCGTTCTCAATAGAGGAGCCTCTTGGACTTAGTTCAAATGACAACATAAAGACATTGACCTCAAGCCAGGCAGTGGTGGTGCACACCTTTAATCCCAACACTTGGGAGGCAGAGACAGGTGGATCTCTGTGAGTTTGAGGCCAGCCTGGTCTACAAGGCGAGTTCCAGGATATCCAAGGCTGTTCCAGAGAAACCCTATCTCGAAAAACCAAAAATTTAAAAAATACATTGATCTCCTGAGTTTATATAGAAATGAGTCACATTCCTATATAATGTGTGACACAAATATGGGGACATTGTTTATGTTTCCATAATTTAGGAAGTTGACTCACCCTCACTTCAAAACTCTAAACTCAAAATATGTCTGATATCTGACTAATAAAACATTTTGTAACTCAGGAACTAATGTATTTCTCCTACTGGGATCATTTAACAGAAAATCCAAATAGACTATGATGGAAGAAGCCTATACTTTCTCCACTTCAGCATCATACTTGTTTAAGCATCATAGGTCTGTCCACTGTGGTCCAGATCCACTGCAGCCCTCAGAGGTACTTGCTTCAAATATTAAGCAGTGCTCTGATGTTTATATATAGTATTGTCTATACTTTCATTTCTGGCATTACATCCTTTGCTTTTTTATTTTTAGTGGAAACCAGACATCACATCATTTGTGTGTCATCAAAAGCAGTGCCAGACTTTCTGCTCCCCCTGGGAGAGATTCAATGGCTAATGAAAACACATGGAGGAGGTCATCCCAGAGACTCAGCTCAAGCCAGGAAAGTGCTACATCCATCGGCCCAAGAAAGAAAATGAGCTTTGCACTGAAGGGATGGGGGTAGGTTTTGAATTAAACTTTTTAGCAAGCCTTAGATTCCCCTCAACTCACTCTTTGGCTTTTATATATGGCTTTTCCATATATATGCTGTGGTGGCTAGTGTTAATTGGCAATTGACAGAATCCAGAAGTACCTGGAAGATAGCCTTTTGACATGTCTGTGTTGCAACAATTGAGGTGAGAAGACCTGTCCACTGTGGGCAGTACCATTCCCAAGCTTGGCTCCTAGACTGTAAGTGGAGAAAAGGGCTGAACTGCACCATAAGTTTATCATTCTCTGCCTCCTGAGTTTATGACCCTACAGCCTCCTCCTCTTCATGTCATGGCTTCTCCACCACTGCCCTGTCTTTTCCTGTCATGACAACCTGTGTCCCTTTAGAACTGTTACCCACAATAAAGCCTTTCCTCCTGAAGTTGCTTTTGTCAGGGTAATTTATCACAGCAACAAAAAAAGCAATTAAGACATGTTCCAATATTTGGGCCATGCACAAGAATTATAAATGAAAACTTCGCATTTACATGCCTATATGCATGTAGACCTAAATGCCTATGTGTGTATGCATATGTATGTACTCAGGGAAAAAATAGGGAGTAGACAATATTTGAAGTTATTACCATTGTCCTTGGTTTCCTCCCAGAACTTGAAAGTAAGACCCTATTCCTGAAGATAACACACACTTTAGACATAGGACTTGGAAGAGTTGTGCTGGAATTGACCTAGAAGCCCTCTCACTGAGGATTAGCTTTCATAGTATCCAAAAGTTCTATGCAAGCTGCCTAGGGAGAAAAGCAAAAGAAAACAATAACCCTACCCAGCTATAAAGCTATGGATCACAATAATCAGCTCAGCAAATGGTGTAGTAATAACATTTCTATCTTATGGGGTAGTCATCAGCTGTCTAATTGGTGTAGACAAATTTCTAAATGGTCTTATTAAACAAAAAAAAAATGGAGCCAAATATAGGGGTGAAAGCCTTAGATCAGGGAAATATGGAAAGCCACCAGCCAACCTTACCTCATCAACTCTGCAGCTTCCAAATGCGAGTTACTTCCCATCTACCCATGCTTTTATTGCCTTGCTGTTCTGCCCTCTCATTGGCTGTCTGAGCTCAGCTACCTCACTTCCTCTTCCTACACAGCTCTGTCATTTTCTGTCTGTCTGTACAGACCTCCAGGTCTCTATGGTTGGTACTAGGATTAAAGGTGTGTATCACCATGCTTGGTTCTGTTCCCTAGTGTGGCCTTGAACACACAGAGATCCTGCCTGCTAAGAGATTAAGGGCATGTGCTGCCTGACTTCTTGTTTACTTAAAATGGCTTGCTGTTTCCTCTAATCTCCAGGCAAACTTTATTAAAGCACAAATAAAATATCACCACAGTTGAGCACAAATAAAATATCCCCACAAATTGGACTTAAGGCTCACTCAGTAGGAAGTTATTCATGCCTGATACTAAAAACTTAGCCAACTACCCATGGCTGGCGAGGTCATGGACTCTATCTAGAGGAGAACCTCCTATTGTCGCCTTCCTACATTGGTATAATATCTAATTCCATTTTAAATTCATATGCTTATTCCCATAGATAAAGGTCGATTTTGGATTTTATGTTTTTAAGGTACACTAGAATATAAATTATGTTGTTATCAAATTATATAACAAAGTATTCTACACTGTAGCTGTAGAGTACAATTTGTAACGAGATTACCTGATTAATATGTATGACAATATTCCCAACTCATTGTCAAAAATTAAGCTTAAAACTGGATAGCTCATGACAGGAATTTCTTCACAGGAAAAAATATTGAAAAACAGAGATCAGGCTAACATTAAAGTAAGTTTCAAAGTGGTTGTCTTTTTAATTGACTAAACAAACAAAAAAATTTTTATGATGAGTTAATTATGTGCGGAATGCATGATCGCATCCCCAAATTGTTCAAATCACTGAAGACATTGAGAACTATATCACCTAAGTGTTTCCTTGAGTGAGTCACCAATTAGATATGTCATCAGTGCTGCTTATCTGTTCTTCTTGAAGAGTCGAAAGTGACTGAAGACTTCTCTTTGAGTGTCTGTGTGTCAGGCAACAATAGTTTCAAAGTTTCCAGTTAGACAGTTCAGAATACGCCAGATGCATCTGAAAAAAAGATTCAGTTGAGCAAATTCATAGTGTTGATTTCACAGTACAAGGTTTTCTTTAGTCTGTCATTCTTCATCTCATTGTTCACCAATAGATACTTGGCAGCTTATATATAATCCGAAGTGACATTGTCCCAGTAGAATCAATAGAGTTTATTTCTTCCTGTGGACTTAATCATTGCCAATTTTATAATGTTAGCAGATTGAATCTGTGAATTGCTCTTAAGAATGCTAACTAATGCTGTCTCATGGAAGTAAGCTACTTGAAGTTTTTTTTTTTTCTGTTTCTTGGCGCACACAGCCTATTCTGGACTTTTTTTTTTTTTTTTTTTGAATGAAAAGAACCATCCCTATTCAGTAATAACAAAAAATGCAGAACTTTGAGAATTAACACTTGCCACAAATTTGGTAATGTTTATTAATGAATTCAACTAAAATTATAAAGGCAAAACAATGTCCATTTGAAATATTTATAGTGAACTTAAGGCTTTCCAATGACAATATTTGGATCAAACTAACATTAAACTGTTTTATACATTTTTGTGACATTAAAATCAAGTATCAGATCTTTCCCACATAAAACTGAATTCATTCAACTTCCAGATACTTTGTTCACTTGCAATATAAGTATGTTAAAAATGTACATATTTCAACTGTACTAATAAAAATCTACCTAATATCCAATTTTAGATAATTAATCTTCAATATAATGTTATACTAAAAAGCAGTGACTTGGGAATAATTCTGGGAGAGCTAACCAGACAGCTCAGTAGATAAAGACACTTGCTACCACGCCTGACAACCTAAGTTAAATCTTGGGACCAATACAGCAATACAGTTGAAGGAGGTAACCAACTCTTGTAGGTTGTCCTCTGGCACAAATACATAGGGAGAAAGAAGAATTATAGTTTTTTATTTAAGTTAAAAGAAATTAATCTAATTGAATTCTACTAATCCTTCTAAGCAGTGAGCAGGTCTCATAAGATCATTCGAACATGGTTTAATACTAACATTCATCCAAAATCTATGTGAAAAAAACGTTGTCAATAAGAAAATATTTTAATACATAACATCAAAATTGAACCAGGTGGACATTGCCAAAGAAATTTTGCAACTGATTTTGTTGACTGTAAATTTTATTTTTAAATTAAAATTAAATAGTATTATATCTTCATTTCATTTTTCTCTTTAGTGAATCTATATTACAAAGGGTACACTATTACATGGTAAGTTTTATATCATTATATAATTACTACATTTTTTATTTAATCACTAATATTTAGGAACTTTCATCTTCTCTGTTGTTATAAGTACCCATAATATCATTAGTTTTATCTCTTGACTCTTTAAAAGTCTAAAATAGTTACTATTTTACTCTTCACAGAAAAAGTTTGTCACTGGCCAGTGGTGGTGCCTTTAATCCCAGCACTTGGAGGCAGAGGCAGGTAGATTTCTGTGAGTTCGAGACCAGCCTGGTCTACAGAGTGAGTTCCAGGACAGACTCCAAAACTAAACAGAGAAACCCTGTCTCGGAAAAAAAAGAAAAGAAAAAGTTTGCCAATGATTACATTATAATGTATAAAATGTCATAGTGACGCTCATTATGTACCATTAATCTACTCTAATAAATTTTTCAATAATATAATGTAATAGTAACAATAAACCCTGATACCTCGATGACGGTGAGGAATTTATACACTATTCATAGCTCAGCCTCAAGAGTATCTGATTTCCTCTTCTTTCTTCCAGTGGTTCACCAGTATTCCAGGTACTTCTGTCTTGCAGATCCATAATCTTTGACTTCTTCATTTTCGGACTTGTACACAAGAAAGTGAGGAAATGTACAATTCAGAATTATCTTATCTTCATTGGAATAGAAGTGATAGATTATTCATGATCAAATGTGAGATGATGGACTCAACTTGCACGATCTTGAAGAATGTGAGAACAAGATAATCTACAAAGAAAACCGGTCAAAAGAAAACTCACTTTGTTCACAACAGTTTTTCTCAACATCTAAAATACTAACCAAAATAAAAGAAAGATGCCTATAAACATGCTGTTGAGAGTGACTGACAGCTAAAGAACACTTAACAATTGATTTCATAGAATCTGATCTCAAAATGAAGCAAGACAATGTCATGTGTATGAGTGGTCTGTGTTGACATTAACTATCTGAACTAAAGCAACCCAAAGCTTCCTTACAATAAGAACCCCACACCTGTATATGGAAATGCTACTGATAGCATCTAACTCAAAGTGTCTATTATGAAAGCACAAACATAATAATATATACAAAAGAACTATGATTACTGCATGTTATGGCAGCAATTGATATACCAGAGGCTCCTCTACTCTGAGCCAAATTTTCTTGAAGACTTAGAATTCTCCCACAACCTACCTCAGTCATTGCTTCTGACATACCACACTAGGTTTTACCAAACTGCTTTGGGTGAGGATAACCACAATCTAATAAAAATTCCTTCACTCTCAAGCCAAAGGCAAGACTTTGTAGAAGTAAGAATCTTTCAGTGAAAACAGAGTAGTATGTTAAATCCCTCCAGTCTTTCAGGGATAAAGAACTAAATCAACCTGGCAACTCCTGATCCACCTCAAGGTCATAGGCAGACAATGTAATCTATAGTCTGAGTTCTGTAAATAGTGCCTCAAACTTCAGAACTCATAAAAGCAGCTGAATGAAAGCTGTGTCTGACTATTTCTGACACTTAGGCATAATGAACAGAGAGGTAAAAGTAAACAAATACAAATTTGTCTCAACTTAATACCAGACTTTTCACATTGTAGATTTTTATTAAAAGATATTTACAGAAGTAAAGAGGTTGTTTAAGTTTTTATTTTTCTTCTTTGTTCATATCGATATATTAGAATCGTTCAATTGAAACCATATGTTGGCGCCATCATTCTCAGTTGAAAAATATGTAGCATTTTAAGAGCCAATAAAAAAGCAGGGAGGAACTAATATAGCAGGGTAAACAGCCATGGACAGATGGAACTGGGCATTTCCAGTCTGTTGGCAAAGAGGAAAACTATTTCTCTGATTAATTGCCTGCAGAGCAAAAAGGGCATGTCACTGAGGTAATGACACTCTGGTGAACTGGGGAGGGGGCCTTACAACTCAGACAGAACAAGCCTCCATTCAAATCCAGCTATTCTACCTTTGACTCTGTGCTCTTTTAAGCATTTGTCATTTCCTGTTATATGAAGTTCATTTCCTGTGTTATGACCTTGCATAACTGTTATGAGTGCTGAACAGGCTGCTTGAGTACTCATGTACTTAGTACATGATTACAGCTCAACACTGAATAATATGAATAAAAACTTAGCAGCTCATTCCAGATCCTATGACTCTTATTTAGTTTCAGTATTTTATTTTAATTTTTCCATTCACTAACCATGAAAATCTGAACATCAAAGGTTATAGTAATTTGATAATATCCTAAAAGATGAACTATGTATAGGAATGGCAATTAATTTGATTTATTTTAGGTGCCACACTTTCACCAAATTAGTGTTACTAACAGAGAAAATTTGAAATTGAAGACTATGGAAGAGATTTTTTTATCTTTCTTCTGTTTGATTAGAGCTTTGGAGGCAGCAAGGGATTATATACATTGTCGTGTTTCCTTTTTTAAACTCAAGTTCATGCTACCGTACTTTACTCAATGCCTAGATCACTGCCTGAGATATGACAAGAGTTTTATACATGCTTGATTAAACAATGAACACACACAGATGAGTGGGTGGTAAGATTAATGGATGGATGCATTCGTAGCTAGTGTCTACATCTCTTGTTGAGAAAGAAAGATAGAAAATTTGTGATCTGTGTCACAGCCATAATGTATTAGTACATATCATATTCTTGCCAACCTTGTGCTAGAGCATAAGTCTTAATTATTAATTTATTCTTAAGTCTCCTGGCTTGTTCCTATGCACACAATATAGGAGAAAACACAGTTAAAACAAAGTAATTGATAAAAATAGATTAGCTTTTGAGAGTTTAATTTTTTTTCTGAGAGTTTAATCTTAAAGACATAAAGGACATTAGAGAATGAAATATGCAAGAAGCTGCTCACATGTGAATTAGTTATGGCAGTTAAATTCCTAGGGCATTATCTTGAATATGCCAACCAGTCCAGAGTTAGAAAATTGAGAGTTGGTCCACACATAAAGAATAAAATAAAATAAAAACACAGTCAGAGCAACAATGCTAGCCAAATGCAGCTTGATGAACACCATGTCAAAGGTAAAGAGTGTGGTTCTCCAGTCTTCTAATGGTAGGTAAATCTATGTGCATAAATGAATGCCTCAACTCAGGTTAGTGTTGTAGAGTTAAATATTCAAAATATTTAAGCTAACTAAGGTGGCATGCAAAACATATTAAAGTTCCCAAGAGTATGGCCTCTAAGAATAAATACAATTTAATATGCTCCTGTTCTGCCTTGGATAAAGATAGACTGACTAATTTGAGTCACCATATGTATGCAAGTCAGGAGACATTAGCATATGGGATGGTCACAACTAACAAACAAGTTTCATGTTGTGTCCAAGTGGTTTGAAAGTAGACTTATGCTCACCGTAGTAATGCAAAGATGCAGCCTGACCTGATGATGCATACCTGTAATCCCAGTACGTGGAAGATGAGGGCAGGAAAGTTAGGAACTGGTTACATAGCAAGTTAAAGGCCAGACCAGCTTGGGCTACATGACACCTTGTCTCAAAAAATATCAATAAACATCACAAAAGGAAGATACAAAGAACTAGGAAGATAGAGACTCCATCTTTACACATTTCCAGTAGTCACTCCAGGAGATGAAGGGGTGATCTTTTTATTAGACTTTCAGAGTTCACTGAGAGTTCCTTCTGAGAACACAGTACTGAAGTTCTGTAGGAGTTGGCACTATGTGATCCAAAACCTGCAAATAACACTGCTGCTTATTCTGTTTCCACATTTTCTTCAATAAAGGGGTGGAATAAAGAGTGTACATATTATTATTCATTTTGTGTCCATCAACCTCGTCAAATTTTTTACCATATATTATAGTTTGCTAATACTCTAATTAGAGAATAAATGAAACAAAACAATTGAAAACAAACAACAAAAAATTCTGTCCTGTTAGACCTCTTTTTTTTTTGCTGTAACAGTAATTTCTGATAATGTTTCAGGACACAGCCAATTTTTCTGCTTTGTCTTTGTTTTCTCTCAACAATCTGAGTTTTGAGGGGTCCATTCAAAAGTTCTTTTTACTCATTACACTCTTCACATTCCATAGTTTACAATTTAAGTTTGCAAGGGAGATTATTTCCTGGTTCAGATATTTATTCTTGGTTCATTCATTCCATTGCCTGAGGGACAGTAGGTAGAGTAGGTTAAAACATACAGAAAAGTTCACTGCTGTGTATGATACGAATATATCATAGCAAGCAGATGTGATACCATCTGCATTTTTAGAGAATAGCACCAAAGCTAACAAATGCACACAAGATGTAAAGGTTAGTTCAGAGATTAACATTCCCAGTGATGAAATAAACTACTTCTGACACATCACTGTGGGAATTCAAACTGACATGAGTAGCTGCTTGCTAGTGATGTGACTGAGAATATTCCTGAGTATTGGAATATGTCTAAGAAGCTGTCTAGCCATAAGAGTCTATGATTCATTGGTTCTATAGAAGAACATAAAAAAGCCAAATTGAGCCGGGTGGTGGCACATACCTTTAATCCCAGCACTCAGGAGGCAAAAGCAGGTGGATTTCTATGAGTTGGAGGCCAGCCTGGTCTTCAAAAGTGAGTTCCAGGGCAGCTAGAACTGTTATACAGAGAACCCTTGTCTTGAAAAAAAGAAAAAAAATTGAAGAAAAAGAAAAAGAAAAGACAAATTGATTGGTATTACATACATGTAAGTGTTTTAGTTTATCTTTCACAGAGGAACAGGTAACTACATGTCTCATGGTGTGCCTCCCAAAGCAATCTGGGCAGTACATGTCCCAGAATGGACACTGTCTGTTCAATTCACTTGGAAATAGAAGATACATTACAACAGCAAACACAGAATCATTGTAAGCTGTCATTTATTTATAGCTACATGCCTAGGCCCAAGTGATTGGTGGGTGTTTGGTTGAGATAGAAAAATGAGTATTATTCTCATGCTCATCTCAATACCAAGATTCATAATTTGAAAGGAGTTGACACTCCACCTTTCATATGAGCTCAAAGAAGTGAATGGGAAGGCTCTTCTACCACATGTGGCTTTGGCCTCTGGAAATGCATGTGTTGGGATGGAGATTAACATAGTTTTTCCTTCATTCAACCTACATTCTTTGTCTAGCTACTTTCAGCATTTTTACATATATTCTTATAAAAGTAATAGTCCATTACCATATTTCTTCCAAAAGGTGTGTTTTCTTAAAATACAATTTTGGCCATATTCAGAAGAGACAAAAACAACGTTTATTTATTCTTTGAGCATACAGCGAAAGTGTACTATTAGTCATATAGTAGAGTATCATTTGAGAAAATATAAAATCCAGAATAAAGATAAACAAGTGTCCAAGTGGTAGCACAAACTCTTAGAATCTTTGGCTTCATTCACTCCACTCAGCCTCAGAAGGAATTTAGCACAGTAATAGAGAACAGCAGCACTTTCATCGAGCTGACTTACATTCAATTTTCCATTCTTCAGCTAGCAAGCTCTATGTCCTTAGGCAAGTTTATTCACCTCCATGGTCCTCAATTTTCCCATATGCAATGTAGCAATGGAAAACAATAATTCAAATATCCTAGCACTGTTATAAGACTTAAATAAAGAAAGTATGTAGAGCACTTAGCAGCTAAGTGCTAAGTCCTAGCCAATCATAAATATTCATGTTGCATTTCTTTGCTTCTAAGACATAATCTTTGAAAACAAATCTCTGTAGTTATGACATGTTTCATAGACTAGGATCCATTCTCAACAGAAGATAACTTATAATTCCTGTGGGCCAGGCAGCAACCTGAGTCAGGTGAGTTCTCTGTGCTTGTGGTTGTTTCTATGATTGTCACTTCAGTTGATATATGTATACAGTGGTTTCTATGTGTGTTCAGTGTAACCAGCAGTTTAAGTGTATTTAAGAAGGTTATGTTAGGGTCCTACATTGAAACAGAAGCTGCAGTAGCTACTAAAAGCACACACAAAAAAAGTAATGTTGGGACACAATATTTGAGTTTTTGGCAACAATGTGCTGTGGTATGTCTTTCTGTATGTTGTGAATATGTGTTGCTCTGGTTGGTTGATAAATAATGCTGCATTGGCTTATGGCAAGGCAGCTTAGAGGCAAGTGGGAAATCCAGGCATTTATATGGGAAGAAGAAAGGCAGAGTGAGAGAGAGATGCCACCCTGCTGGCCAATGAACAACATGCCAGCAGATCAGTAAGCCATGGAACACGTGGCAAAACACAGATTAACAGAAATGGGTTAATTTAAGTTATAAGAGCTAGCTAGCAAGAAGCCTGCCATATGCCATGCAACTGGTAATTGGTATAAGCCTCTGTGTGCTTACTTGGGTCTGAGCGACTGCAGGACCAAGCAGAACACAGAAAAACTTCTGACTACAACAATGAAAAAGGGAGGGGGAGTCTAATGAAAGTCACAATACTCACAAGGCCTCCTCCCTAAGGTTATGTAAGCAGTAAAGGACTGCTGGGGAGGGTGAACTCTTTGGTGGAGCTACCTGCAATTTATGTAGGGCATATCAGTGACACAGCTTTTACAGCTGTCACCCATACTGGCGTGTGCTTTTCAACCACTTTCAGCTGCTTGGGTGACCTATGTTCCTGTAAGTCACCCCAATAAACTCATTGTCTCATCAACCTGGGTTTGTGTGGAACTGTTTCTTTGGTCTGTGTAGGTGTTCTATCTGAGATGAATAGACATTGTTCCTGTCTTCCTAAGGGGAAAAAAATAGATTGTACCACCTGCCATTGGTTTCTAGAGGTAGAAATTGTGGGAGAAATATACAGAAAAATTAAATGCTTTGCTATGTGACTTTGGAGCTTCCATCAGCTCAGACCCAGGTATAAACAATAGCTTTGCAGAACTGTTTAGGCAGCCGGAGTTTCCAAGAACAGAGAGCATATGTAGGCTTTCTCCAGGTTGAAGAGCGAACAGGAAGAACATTTCAAAGAAAGTAAAACAAGTAAATAGAACATTAGTAATCCTCTACCCTTTCACTCTGGGAACAGAGCCCTACAGTGGAAGAAGGGAATTATCCAGGGTGAATTCATATCAAAAAGTAGAAAATTAATGAGATTATTTTTAGCTGAATGAAGCCCAGAAAAATGATAAGTGCCTTAAAGAAATATCATAGACTTTCAAGGTCTGGTAATAGTGCATATAACGTAAGGGTTGTTGTATCTGAAGGCATCAGCAAGCTGAAAGAACCTCTGGATTTGCCATATGAACAGAACATGTAAGAAGTGAGTGAATATCCCTGGACATATATATATATGTCCAATCTAATGCTGGCTCTAGTTTTTAGTGTTCTTGCCATGTCTGGTTCTCATCCCAGTAGCATTCAGTAATGCTTTGTTTTCCTTTTTTGTTTGTTTGTTTTTTTTCGGTTTTTTTTTTTTTTTGGTTTTTCGAGACAGTGTTTCTTCGTGTAGCCTTGGCTGTCCATGAACTCACTCTGTAGACCAGGCTGGCCTCGAACTCACAGAGATCCACCTGCTTCTGTCTTCTAAGTGCTAGGATTAAAGGCATGACCACCACCACCCTGCCTCAATGCTGCTTTTATCATATGGAATATTGTGGTGGAAATCTAATACTCTCCTGTCAAGGTGATTTTCCTAAATAAGAGCCAGTATAACTTGTCTCATGGCTGCTTCTCTGGTAGCTCATTTCTAGCCCATAAGAGAGGAAGTGTGCTTTCCCAAGGTAGAATGTAAATCCAGTCTTCTTTTTAAAATTCCAATGAGTATAAAATGATGAGTCTCATGATATTTTAATGTATGTATATATGCCCTTTGCCCACATTTACCTCCCCTAAAGGGACTGAGGTCACTCAACCCTAAAACAAACAAACAAACAAAATTGCACTATAAAAATAAAAAAATGACTGAATAAGTATAAAGTATCACTCCTACTTTAGGAGTGATAAAAGTTTTAGCAGCTTCATTGATATTCAGTTGTCACTGTCACACAATAAACAATATGGTTCCAAGTATAAAATAAGATCTTTCAGCACATACATTTACATGATTTGCATCTATGAATTGTATATGATCACAATCAAGACAACGAACACATCTGTAATCCCCGAAATTTTTTTCTGTAATATCCTATAGTTTTTGCACTTTCTAGAATTAAATGGGGCCCACACTCTTGATTATCTGGCTTCTGCAGAGGACTATAACCACTGTGAGACTACTCCATGTTGTTGTAACTATTCTAAGTATATGGAATTGTTTTATTCACTTGCTGATGGACATTTGTATAAGTTCTAGTGTAGAGCTCTTAACTAACCAAAGTGCTATGAACATCCCTTAGTCAGTTTGTATGAACACCTGCTTTCATTTAACTTGGGTAGATACTTGTAGTGCAGTGACTGGATCAGGCAGCAAATCTGTATCGAACTTCAAAAGCTGTCTCCATTGGTTACATTTCTTGCTGCTGTAATAAAAAGCAGAAGCAATTTAGTAGAGGAGAGACATATTTTGGCTTACAACTTCAGGAGATACAATTCCTCATCGTGGGGAAGAAGTGACAGTATGAGCAGCACAAGTCATAAAAGGAGTGTATGACAAGGTCTGTTCACGTGTGGAGAGATAAGACAAAGAGCAGGACCAGAATCAGGACTGACTGATAGCCCTCAAAGACCCACCATCAGTGATCCACCCCCACCAGCCAGCCATACCTCCTGCCCCTACAGATCCCACAGCCTCACCAAACATCACCACCCAGCTAAGGACTGAGTTTGAACCCATGAGAGGGCCTTTTCTCCAAATCCAACTGTTTTCTGTGTGGTTTTAGAGTTCTATTTCTGCCAGCTATGTGTGAGCTCCATTTGCTTCACACCCTTGTAGACACAGTAAAATTTTAAAACTATTTGTAAATGTGTAGTCGTATCTTGTTATGGTTTTGATTTGCATTTTACTGATGACCAATGTTCCCAAGAATTTTTCATATGCCAGCTGCTAATGGTTAAGTGTCTGCTCAAATCTTCTATCCATTTGAATTGAGATGTTTGTTATTTTATTGATTTAGGGTGTTTTTACATAGTTTTTATTAGAAAAGTAATGTGGAAATAATTTCTCCCAGGCTGTAGCTTTTGTCTCTATCTTCTTAACAAAATATTTTGAACATAAGATCTTAATTTTCATGCCATCATTATCAATTTTTATCTTATGAATTATGATATTGATGTTGTCCTAGTTTACTTTCTGATGCTTTGATAAATGCCATGGCCAAAAGCAACTTAGGAAGCAAAGGAATTATTTCATCTCATAGCTCAGAGTCCATTGTGAAGTGAAGTCAGGACAGGAACTCAAGGCAGCAACCTGGAGGCAGAACTGGAAGCAGAGGCCACAGAAGAATCCTCCTTACTGGTCATTCTCCAGGCTCACATTCAGCTAGCTTTCTTCTACTTCCCAGGACCACCTTCCCAAGAGTACTACCAGAATGTGCTGGACTCTCCCACTAACCATCAATCAAAAAAATGCCCACAGACCTGCCTACAGGCCAATGTGATGGAAATATTGTTGTCCCTTGAGGTTCCCTCTTCCCCCAAATGACCCTAGTTTGTGTCAAGTGACAAGAAACTAAGCAGCATAGATTGAATAGCTAATACATTTTGTACAATTCAAGTCACATAACTTTTCTCATGTCATCTTCTGAAGACAGTCATTTTGGGGCTGAACTTTAAACCTATGATCCATTTCAAGTTAATTTTTTATATGAGGCATAGAGTTTAATACATAATTATGTATATAGACTATTCATTTTATTACAAACTAATTTTAAATTGTTTTAGCTCCACTTGGAAAAATGTCTTTGTTCACTGGATAATCATTGAATCTTTGTTTAAAATTATTTAACAGTGAATGTGCTGATATATTTCTGTACTGTCTGTTCTTCTGTAGTGAACAGAAGTGGAACCTCTCTCTCCACCATAATACTAGTTCTGTCTGTGTAGTCTACAAAACTGGGGTTTTCTAATAGGTCTTAAAGTCATGGACTGTAAGTTACCCAGACTTCAAACTGTTTATAAAAGATTTGTTCATTTTTATGTTATGTGTCTGTGTGAGTGCCTGTCTTATATGTATGTGTCATGTGCATACCTAGTGCCCATGGAGGACAGAGGAGGGTGACAGATCCCCAAGGAGGGAAGTTACAAGTGGTTGTGAGCCACCGTGATGGTGCTGGGAACCAAACTGGGGTCCTCTACAAGAGTTACAAGTGATTTTAACCTCTGCATCATCTCTCCAGCCACTCAGAGAACTTGCATTACTATATGCGTTTTAGAAACAGCTTCCGGCTTTAAAAAAAAACAAAAACAAAAAAAAAAGTTGACGGTCTATTTCAATTTGGTCAAAGCAAGTACCAGTCCCTCCAGGTTCCCTCACCTTGCGAAGGATATAGTATCCCGAGTCTTAGGAGTCATCAATTCATATTTTCAGATGCTCTATTATTTAGGAAACTGTTTAATATATTGCGCCTATTATTTTCATATGTATGTGAAAGACACATACAAACTATTACTCTATTTTGACGAGAAGCACATTGCAGGATTTTTTTTAGTATCTTAAATTTAGCTATGATACCTGGGTCAATAATCTTCATGAACTCTGAATTTGAGTTTTGTTTATTTGGAGTGTTTTTCTTTATTTGTTTGTTGTTTGCTTGTTTGTTTTATCCAAGAGATGTTCCTCCTTGAATCTGGGAACCTCTTCTTGTGCAGTATTCTAGGTCAGGATTCCAATGTGTTAGGAAAATGCAGAAGAAAGCACAGAAGCATTTATCCACATAAGGCCAAGCCTCTGAATCCAGATGTTTGCTTTCCTGTGGTCTCTGGTTCTGAATGCTCACTTTCTATTTTTCTTGTCACCTGCTGCTGCTCAGCACCCAGAGCTGCAAACCACAGTGAATCCAGAATTCCAAAACTAATCCCTTTCTTCTCTCTTCAGCCAGCTTTGGAATGCAGCCACACTGAGCCAGGAGGCTCCTTTAGTATAAAACTAAGAAATAATTTCCTCTGTCTAAGGATCGTAAAAAAAATAATAAAATGGATCTATGAGTGGAAAGCACATTTCTAAATGACAAATCGCTTTCAGTTGTTTTTATAAATGTGTTTATATTATTCCTAACAGGAATATTTTTTTTCTTTTATTGAGAACACTTTAGTCCTTTTCCATTTGACTTCTGGATTGTTTGTTTTTGTTTTCATTTTGGGTTGTTGTTAATTTGCTTGAGATAAAATCATTATCAATAAACAATTTCAGGAAAAAGTGGGGAGGATGGTTTATCTTAGACAGTGAGCCTCAGGCTAATGCTATGCATATATACAGTAGACAGGGACTCCAGCATGGACCTCACATCCCATGCATTGGTAAACATGGGCTCCAACCTGGACCCCACAGTGAGGTGGCTTGCCCTTCTTTACACTTACTAGAATTTCTAAGATGGGAAATAGTTTCCTATTGTGTATTTTTTCTAACTGAATATCTTGGAGCCTATTAGTTTTCTGTTCTACCACGACAGTGTTATTACAAGTCACAAATATTTCCACTAGTCATAAATTATAAATAGCTGCTAGCTTGTACCAGACATTGGTGTACTTCGGGAGAAAAAAAAAGTGTGTTCTATCTTCTATAATATTGAGTCTTTATAAACATCATCTGTTACTTGGTTACTTGGAGACCACCTTGGTAGCATATTCTCTATTTTTAAACATCAAGAAAAAATTGATCATTAGTTTTCATAACTTAGAAAGCATGTCAGAGGATAATTTGCTATGGTTAATGTTTGAACCAAGAGAGCTTGTTTTGTTTTGAATTTTATTAAAATTGTTACCATTATCTTTTATCTTTGAAAATGGGAAATTAAACATTTTTTTGTTGTTTCCCTTTATAGTAACATTACTATGTGGGCGGTCACACATTCTCAGTCTTTGTTTAACTAGCTCTGAGGCAAAACTGCATATTTTACAAAAATGTGGTAACTATCTTTCTATGTGCATTTAAAAAATTTTTTTTCTCATCTATAGGTAGCCAACCAGATTAGAATTATTGTAGGGACCTCTTTCATTTAATTGTGTGAGGCAACGTTTGTGTTTGTGGAAGCAGTAATTATTCCAATAAATATTCAAATGACCTGGAATTAAGAAAAAAAAATTTAAATTCAGTTATTTAGAACTACTTAGAACTGATTATAAATCCTGAATTTCAGGATTTCTGGTTAGCTTCCTACTTGCCTCATATAGCCTCATACACCACAAAATAGTTATAATATATAAGTTGCATCTCTCCTCACTTTGTTCTCCAATCCAGTTCCTGATGCTAGCAATAAAAAAAAAAAATAGCCCACAGAAATCTAGAAACTTAAGTGCAAATCCATAGTAATGAAACATGCTGATCTTATTTGACAATGGAATGAGCCTTCCAGAAGCTCCTGAATCCAAAGAGCATTTTCCTTTGGCACACAGCAGAGTGGTTTAGTCAATGGTGCAAATGAGAGTCTGCAGTGTGCAGAACCCGGCTCAGGAGGTCAGGGAAGAACCCTGTGGAGGGAGCTCCACAATAGGACTGCTATTAGACTACAACTCTTTCTGTTCCAATTCCCTTCCTTTGTTTCTCCTTTCTCCTTAAAATTTGTACTACACATTACTGTGGAAAATACAGATAATGCACACCATGCTACAGACAGAGCTACGGCCTGTATTCCCTGCGTAGAAGGAAGCCTGCTACATTTTGTCAAGTATCATCTTTGACCTTGTATTCAGTCTTGTTTTCTCCATTAAGTATTTTTAATATAGTATTTTGTCATAATCATTGCCATTTGTTAACATATCATTAAAATTAATTTTCAAAAGGTGCAAAATGTTTCCCATATATGTATATGGAATGAATTTAGCATTTTTGTTTGTTTCTATTAGTAGCATCTAGCTTGTTTCCAGATTGCTAGTCTAAGAAACAATGCAACAATAAATATTTACGTCTAACAATTTTCTGTGATTATGCTTATTTCTCCAGTATACATCTTAGGAGCCAACTTTTATTTCTTGGAGAAAGATCTTCAATTATCCATTACCACAGCCTGATCATACCAAGACAAGGAAGAAATAAAACACTCACAAATTAGGAAGAAAAAAAAGAACTAATCCTTCTGCAAACTCGACTGGATGGTAACCCCAGAATATACGCTTCAGACATCAGAAAACTAAGAAAAATCTTTATCAGAAAAACAGCAAACTATCCTGCCAGATAACCTGTGTCTTCCTCAGCTTATAAACCATAATCTCCCATGACCTTGTGCAGAGACTGCCCCACAGTTTACCTAAGATGGCAGTCTCCTTCTGAGGGGTATTCACTCTCTGCTGCACATTCTAGTCACTGGAATCCACAGTGCTCCTCCCCTTCTTCCCTGCCAAGTTCATCCAGAGTCCTCATGAAAACATCACACATTGACTGATGGTCAGGGAAAAAATGTGAACTCTGATAGACTATCTAACCTTTATTAAATAATAAAATTCCTCAAATTCCACAGTTCAGCTATCACAACAAATAGCAAGCATTTGGCCCTAACTATGTACCAATCACAAAAATACAGAAGTAAACCTGAAGAGCTCACAATTTAATAGGGGAGGCACACAAATTAATAAATGAATCCAGAACAATGCAATACATATCGTAAAAGGGAAGGATAGATAGAGAGTTCAGTGAGTAAGATGCTTGGTGTATGAACATGAGGATTCAAGTTTGAATCCCCAGCACCCACTTAAAATGCTGGATTTTTACACATACTTCTGTCACTCCAGCACTCTGAGAAGTGTAGACAAAAAATTTGCTTAGAAATACTAACTGCCAGTGTAGCTCCAGGTTCAATGAGAGACTATTTCTCAGGGCAATAAGACAGAAAGTATATGACACAGTGGGGCACATCTTCTCTGGCATCTGCACACACACACACACACACACACACACACACACACACACACACA
>CABHPQ010155133.1:0-33884 GCA_902168405.1 Peromyscus aztecus
TGGTACCAAACCTCAACTACTCTGTATGACGCCTTCAGTCCCGGACTTTCAACTGTCAATGAGCACCTTCACCAATGGCCTCTCCTGACTTCTCACAGAGCCAAATCTCAACTGCTGTCCATGACCCCTTCATGTCTTCAAAACCAGTACCACCTAGGTGACTCTTACACTTTGGCTGCCAGAATGAGGTACAACATTGGCTGCCTCTGGAACACAGCTTCTGTGTACTGACCCTAAGGAAAGACTTCCCAGAAGATTTCACCTCAATGATGCTAGTCTCTTCTTAATCACCACGACTATCTCAGCTCCATCCAACCAACATAAAGTATCACAGCAAGTCTAAGGTTTCACTTTAGTAGTTCTGGTATCTTGTTAATCATAGCTGATTCTTCAGCCCCAGCTAACCAGAACCACTTCACAAGCCAGGCTCCCATCTTCTGCATTGCCTTCAACATTCTTATCTTCCAAGCTCCTACAGAACAGCTCACTAAGCATTGAACACTCAATGAATTTTCTTTCACAAAGTTCCAAAGTCCATCCACCATCCCTCTCCAATACAATATGGTCAGGTCTGTCACATAAGAACCCCACTCCTGGTACCAACTTGTCTTAGCTAGGGTTTCTATTGGTAGGATGAAACACCATGATGACCAAAAAGCAAGTTTGGAGGAGGAAAGGGTTGATTTGGCTTATGTTTCCATATCACAATTCATCCCCAAAGGAAGTCAGGACAGGAACTCAAGCAGTGCAGGAACCTGGAGGCAGGAGCTGATGTGGAGGCCATGAAGGGGTGCTGCTTATCCGCTTGCTCTCTATGGCCTGCTCTGCCTGCTTCTTATAGAATCCAGCAGTACCAGTCCAGGTGTGTCATCATCCACAGTGGGCTGGGCCTTTCCCCATCAATCATCAATTAAGAAAATGCCCTACAGGCTTGCCTACAGCCTGATCTTATGGAAGCATTTTCTCAACTGAGGCTGTCTCCTCTCAGACGGCCGGGGCTTGTGTTATGTTGACATAAAACTATCCAGAGCATCCTGGAAGGAAAAGTTACAAGCTGTATGGGTATAGCAGAGAGCCCCTAAGTCAGCACAGAGGGACAGAAGACGTTTCCCTGAGACAGTGGCGTTTCAGCTGAGAACAGACAGTCGAGTGGGAGTGAAGTAGGTTTTTCAGGGAGAGGAAAAAACAGCCCACTTCAAACATGAAGGCAGAACGTCCAAGGCTCCGAAGGAAATAAGGCCAGCAGGCTACGCAGGAAATCAGGACAATGGACTATGCAGGAAATAAGGCAACAGGACTTGTGCAACCAGAGCAAAACAACAAGGATCGGGAGAGGCAGGAACAAGGAGTGTCATTCTCCTGCGCAACTTGAAGCAGGTAATTAGCATTAAGCAATAACCCGACAAGAGCCATTTGTAAATCAGAGGGACCACGAGCCTGAGTGGAGAACAGAGCGCTCTGGCCAACCATGGCGAGAGCACCAAATCCCACTGCGGTCAGTTTTGTGAACAGTTTTACTAGAACACAGCCTTGCCTGTTTGTTGTCAGCTACGGCCGCTTTGTCTTACCACTAGAAGAGAAGGCCAAGGAAGCTAGAAATCCTGGCCCTGTGCAGAAGACGCTCGATGACTTCTGGATTGAGGAATTCATCAGAAGGGCTAAGACAGTAACAAGGAGAATAAGTCGGGGGGGTATACTGGAAAAGCTCACTCGGGAGACCCGTTGACTCAAGCCGGGTTGGAAATGGGGGTTGTGAAGAGCAACTGGCACAACCGAAAATTAAATAGAGTTAACCCAGCCCTGGTGGTGCACGCCTTTAACCCCAGCACTCGGGAGCCAGAGGCTGGGGAATCTCCGTGATTTCCGGGCCAGCCTGGTCTAGAGAGTGAGTTCCACAACAGTCAAGGTTACATAATAGTGGGATCGTGTCTCAAAAAAAAATTATTATTATAATTGTGGGGCTAGAGAGATGGCTTTCTCGTGATTCTTTGGCAGCTTTCCTACTTACCACATTTTGAATGTCTTCATATTCAAACAAAAATCATGATCGTGTTAGCTTTCATACATCACTGCCATCATTTCTCAGTTCCTTTGGGACTTAATTGCAATTACCACCGTTGTATCATGGATACAGAAAAAGACAGATATGTCTGTTTCATATATTATAAAATTTTGAGGGAGCAGCATGTTAGGGTGGGGAAGCACGGACTTGTCAGAAGCTCTGCCCCACTGTCCACCGAGGCTCTACTTAGAGGGTCCTAACTGCCTCGCCGAGAGTTGAGTCACTGAAATGGGCTTCTGTATGGAGAGCATCTGCTCTGGGGCCTGAATATGTTTTCTTCCCTCTCCCTGTTTCGACTTCCCTCTGTTACTCAGCAAGATAGCTAATCCTGCCAACCTTTTTATGGAAAGTATTGTTTTGTATTAGTAATATACTTACATAGTCAGACTGATATGAAAGACACAGAAACAAGTGCTGTTGCTAATACACGGTCCAGAGATTTGGACAGTAGAAGCAGGGGACCACATCAGGATGGGGGTTTTTGTGAGTTTGACTAGAGCAGGCAATGAGAGGCATGGAGATATATCAACCACAACTCCTGAAACCTTGTGCAATAGTCAAGAGACAACTGAGACACCACGTCAGGAGGCTGGTAAGAGGCAGGGGCATGTAAAAGTTGTGAGAGTCAGGCTCAGGCTCCATTCCAGAGCCATCTGCCTCACAGAGAGCTGGGGCGGGTGCCAAAGCATCCTTTGCAGTGGTCATCAAGTCTCCGTGCATGTGAGGTGAGATCCTGGAAAAGGCCCGGAAAACAGGGCTGTTGGTGAGCAATGTCAGGATGTTTTTTTCTGGGAATAGAATGTGCTGGGCCATAGGTAAATGAAATGTCTCTTTGCAACAGATCATATTTACAGAAAACCACAACCAATCAAAATGCAGAATCGTAGAGCCCAGTAGTCCCAGTGAATACATCTACAAAACAACTCCCACACCAAAGGCTCGGGGAACATTGTGGAAGAGGGGCAGAATGATTGTAAGAGTCAGGGGATCAAGAGTTTTTTGTGGGAGTGTGTGGTGGTATTGTGTTCCCCAAAATATTGTGTACGCTAATAAACTTATCTGGGGTCAGAGACAGAACAGCCACAATATTAAACATGAGGTTAGGCAGTGGTAGCACACGCCTTTAATCCTAGCATTCTAGAGATAGAAATCCCTCTGGATCTCTGTGAGTTCAAGGCCACATTGGAAACGGCCAGGCGTGGTGACCCACTCCTTTAATCCCAGAAAGCAAACCTTTAATCCCAGGGAGTGGTGGTAGAAAGCAGAAAAGTATATAAGGCGTGAGGACCAGAAACTAGAGGCATTTGCCCTGGAGAGGCATTTGCCCTGGAGAGGCATTTGCCCTAGAGAGGCATTTGCCCTGGAGAAGCATTTGGACTGGTTAAGCATTCAGGCTTCTAGCAGCAGTTCAGCTGAGACTCATTCGGATATGAGGACATAGAGGCTTCCAGTCTGAGGAAGCAAGACCAGCTGAGAAGTTTGCCAGGTGAGGTTAGCTGTGGCTCGTTCTGTCTCTCTGACCTTCCAGTGTTCACCCCAATACCCGGCTCAGGTTTGACTTTATTAATAAGACTTCTAAGATTGATGCTACAGGAGTGGGTCTCCTAGGATTGTCAGAAGCCACCCTGTAAAGTCTCATCAACAGGACTGTCCAAACGTGAGCTGAACAAGTACAATAACAGACATGCTAACATGGACCATAGAGCAAGGCAGGGAGCAAGACTGTGAGGCCCCAACCCAACATAAAGAGCTACAGGCAACTAAGGAATGCTGAGAGTGGGAAAAATAGTCTTCCCCAGGGAAAAGCACACCCATTGGCTATTTAATTCCTGATGGCCAGCCCTGAAAACATACGTGCCAGTAACATTATTCAGATTGAGCAGGTTATACTTAGGAATATATATATATGTACCTATGTTTATATGCATATAACAACAATTAAAAAAGAGGCCATGACTTTGAAAGAAAGCAGAAGGAGGTATATTGGAGAGTGTGGCGAGAGGAGGGAGAAGCGGGGAATGGTGTAACTGTATCATAATCCTGAGAATGAAAGAATCAAAGGGGAAAAGAAAAATAAAACCAAACGTTGGCCTCATTGTAATGCTATGGCTGCCAGGCCTTGTTTAGAGTGTCACTCTCTTCCTAGTTTCCCATGAATTGTGCCAGTGTTCATCAACTCTACTGTTTTCTGACAGTCCAAAGGTTTAGCTTTCATCATTCCCTGGTGGTTCTTTTTTGCTTTTTCTGAAATACAACATCATCAGATAGTCTCACCCTGAATTTCACTCTCTCTTTACAGGCTTGGAAAGTATGCATCATTTAGTGACATTTTCAGATTTCCGTGGAAAAGGTTCATTTAAATGAAATTTATTAAATATAAAAAGTACTTCCCTATATGTGCAAAGATATGTATATATCAATATATACATATAATTTTTTACATAGGGTTTCATGTATCCCAGGCTAGCCTTGAACTTGCCGTGAATGGCTTTGAATATCTAATCCCCCTTCCCAAGTGCTGCCACCTCTCCCAGTTTTATGGGATGCTGGGGATCAAACCCAGAGCTTTGTGCATACTAGACGAGCACCCTAGCAACTGAGCTACATCCCCAGCCCCTAGATTTGTATTTTTTCAAATACAATATGAAATTAAAACTATGTATTTTAATATCAAGAGTTTTTCCATCACCAATTATGAGCTCCAGAGAGTTTTTGCTTTCTTCCTGTGGGGATGAACACCAGAAATGATGTAGCTTGCATATTAATTAACACAAGTTCAATGTGTTAACTTCAAAGCATCCCTGGAATAGAATCTTGAGGGTGTCGAAACAAACATCACTCTGAAACCCTACATAAGACCTTAGTCAAGCTCTTCCTCCCACAAAAAAAAACCTTTTATATTATTTTGTTGCACAGTTTGTTTTGTACGACTTTGAGAAACTTTGTGCAAAATTCCCAAGTGACATTTTCCTTGGAGAACAAGACGCCCTTGTAGCGAGTATGACTAAGATTATTTCTTCCAAAAATTGAGTCAACACATGCAATCAATTTAGACACAGATGGTAACTTATTACTTACAAGCAGTAATTCTTTTAGGATGAAAGCTGTACTTAGAATATGTGATTTCTACAGCTATGAAAAAGTGATTTTTAAAGACAAAGAATCAGGGGTGAGAGATTTAATTTGGTGATAGAATTGCTTAGTGAGCCCACAGTCCTGGGTTTTGGTCCTCAGCACCAAACAGTATGTGTGTGGAGGGTTTTTTTTCCAACCAATCCATTTTAAAGAACCACTCAATAACAATTAAAATACTATATATTTTTCTTTTTTTCCTATTTACATTCAGTTTTCAAATAATCAAAAAAAAATTATAGGTTCTTGAGAACTATCTACAAACAAGCTCCTAACCCAGCCACAATTGCCCAAACAACATCATGATTTCCCTAATGATCAGATGTTTCTTACCTATCTATTAGTCATGCACAGAGTATGAAAAGCAACCCCTGACTCACAGACACAGGATAAACGAATGCTTAAAGTAACTCTTTCTCTTGACTGGTTATTGTTTTTACATTGTGTGTTGTTTATTTAAGCTTCATAATTTTAAAACTATGTTGACAAGAAAAAAGAATCTCTTCATTATGCTTATTGTGGGAATACCTTTTTATAACTTGGATTGGCCAAAGTACTGAAAATGGAAGAGGCAGGAAAATGCTGCATTAACACTCTCCAAAGAGGGCACCTTGCTGAGCCTTGCTGCGTTCATCTGTCAATCAACAGAGCAAGGAGAAATTCTGGGACTAGCCAGCTTCTAAACAAAGTGCTGAGACTAACTCCAGAGACACTTGGGGCAGGCATGTGCGCCCACCATTAATCCCAGCACTCAGGAGGCAGAGGAAGGAATATCTCTTTGAGTTTGAAACCAGCCTGGTCTACATAGTTTTATCTGAGCATATGTGAGTCCTGAACTCCAAATACAAAGAAGCTTTTCTGTAAAAAGCCTATTGCTGCCATCTTCAAGTTGCTCATGAAGGCATCTGTTTGCAGTTTTTTTGTCAGGACCACCAACTCCCCAATAAATGCTTAAAGACTTAATATTAATCATAAATGCTCAGCCAATAGCTCAGGCTTATTGCTAACTAGCTCTTACAACTTAAAGTAACCCATTTCCATTAATCTATGTATTGCCATGTGCTCATGGTTTTACCTGTCCTCCAGCACATCTTGTTCCCTCTGCATCTCCTGGTGACTCCTCAGACTCCTCCCTTCTTCTTGCCAGTCTTCTCTCTGCCCCCAAAATCCTGCCTAGCTGTTGGCCAATCAGCTTTTTATTAACAAGGAGAGCAACACATTTTCACTGTGTACAGAAGGATTATTCCACCGCAGGCATCTGTGGTAACTCCCAAGCTCAGACAGGCATCACCTTGCTCTGTCGGCATTTGGAACGAGGTCATTCTATGTTGCTGGGAAGCTACCCTGTGTGTCATATGGTGTTCAGTGGTGTCTTCAACCTCTACCTACTCAAGGCCACTTCAGTAACCACTGTCTGCACTACCCTGACCTCAGTGTCACAACCAAAACCCTCTTCAGGCACAATCAATGTCCTGAGTGGGAAAACTACAGCTGAGAACCCCTCTTCTGGAAATATCTTCAATTTAAAACCTAAGTGGGTTTTTGAGGAACCATTTTCCTTGCATATGGAGCTGACTTTATCAGTCTGGAGGATTTGTTGTCACCATCTGATTACTGTTAGATTTTCACTCCAGCTCCTTTTTCACAGAACAGCTAAAAATGTGCTGTTCTCAAAAACAAGATGGTGACAAGCTGATTTTATCACACCTTCTCTGTGCAAACACCTTGACAAGATATCTTCAATGATCTATATAGTCCTTGGTCTAGCCAAGTGTGGTGATGCATGCCTGTGATTCCAGCACTTGGGAAGTAGAAGCAAGAACATCAGGGGTCAGGGACATTCTTAGTGTCACAGGAAGTTCAAGGCCAGCCTGAACTATGTGAGACATGGGCCGTGTGAGACAACGAAATGAACAAAATATATAAACAGCAAAATAGTCCTTAGGCTCAAGAGATTAAACAAGAATGTTGGAGGGAGTTTCTGTCCCACCAGCCAGCTCCCAAATAACCACACAGAGACTTATTATTAATTATAATGCTCAGCTGTTAGCTTAGGCTTGTTGCTAACTAGCTCTTACAACGTAAATTAATCCATATTTATTAATTTACACGCTGTACTTGCTGCCACATGGCTCATGGCTTGTTACCTCATCTTCTACACCTCCTGCTTCCTCTGCATCTGGCTGGAGACTGTTCCCTTCTTCCCAGCATTCTTTCAGACTGACTCTCCCACCTAACCTCTTGCTGCCTAGCTATTGGCCAGTTAGTTCTTTAATAAACCAATGAAAGCAACACATCTTCACAGTGTACAAAAGGATTATTCCACAGCACAAGAACCATAAGATAGATATATTAAAAAAAAATCACTTGTAGTTTTTTTAAACAAAATAAATATACAGAGATTTAAAAATTAGAATTAAAATATCAAGTACAAAGAACCATCAAATGCTGAAAAGTATATTCTCATAATAACAAAGTCATAAATGTGTATTTTTTTTTATAGTAAGCAACAGTGGAAATAAAAAAGTTTGGGTTTGGTGTTTTTTTGTTCTTTGTTGTTTTTGCTTTTGGCGCTTTTTTTTTTTTTTGTATTTTTTAAAATAATTACAGAGACCAAAAGCGAAAGAGGAACGGTGAGATGGTTCCACAAGCAGAGGTGTTTGCACACACACTTGGTGACCTGAGTCGATCCCTGGACCCCCTAAAGTAACAGGAGAGCACCTACTTCTGACAGTTGTCCTCTGATGGCCACAAGAGTGACACGAGACAGGCACATCCGAATGAAAAAAAGAAGAGACTGAGGTAACCAGTTTGCTGTATCTAATAAGTATTACTAAAAAAAAAAAAAAAAAAATGGAAAGACAAAAGAAATGTGATAGAATATACATATGAATTCAAGAAAACTCAGAAGGGAAAGGAACTATGGAAAAATAGCTATTTTGAGCAAAACAAGAGTAAATCAATGGAAGGGACTGCTTTACCTTTGAAAAATCTGGTGAGCAAAACTGAGTGACATGGAAAGAAAACACACAGAGCAAAACCCAGCACGCTCCGGTAAGGAGCGATCGGGCACAGACCGGAGGGCAAATGCTGCCACCTGTTTCCAACAGTCAGAAAGGAAAAAGAAAACTGGTCAGAAACAGGAAAGTCTCCTCGTGGCATACAAATGAAATGCAATGATAAGTTATATAATTGGTTGTAGAAAAAAATGTACATGTAAGAAAGAATATCAAGTCTAGAAGGATGCCACACAGCTGTCACCCCAGCACTGGTGGCGGAGGGCCAAGGGTGTGAGGAGTCCAGGTCTCAAAAAAAAAGACAACGAGACAAAACAAGGTAACAACAATAAAAACCCCTCTTCTCACTAGACCTTCACAGGCAGGGGATGGTAGAGAACGTCTGCATGCCAGCACTAGGGAGGAAGAGGCAGGCGGATCTCGGTGAACTAAAGGCCAGTTGAGTCTACATGATGAATTCCGGGCCAGCCATGGCTACAAAGACCTGTCTCAAAAAAGAAAAGAAACCAAAGAAAAGGAAAAATAGGAAAAAAAAAAAAAGGAAGAATTATATACTGAGAGGAATCTGGAGTTAGATATTTTAATATTTTAAATTTATGTATAATTATTTATTTATTTGGAAAGAGGGCCTGGGAGGGGTTGACCTGATACACCCAGGACATGCGGAAGCCAGAGGACAGCTTTGGGGACTCAGGTTTTGCCTTCCACTCTGTGGGTCCCAGGGATTGAACTCAAGTCCCCAGTCTTGGCAGCAAGCACCTTTACTCCCTAAGTCATCTTGCCAGCCACGCCCCACCCCCCCACCCCCCCCCACACACAATGAAGTGCTCGCCTCAGAGGCAGGCAGATTTCTATAAGTTTGAGGCCAATGGTCTACATAGCAAGCTCCAGGCAAGCCAGGGCTACACAGTGAGACCCTGTCTCAAAATAAAGTTAAAGCAAGCAATTAAAGTATTTTATAAAATAGTACTAATGACATCTTTCAAGAACACTATGTTTAGGGTAAGTCGAATGTATACTCAAAGAAAATGTCATCGTTTCAACTGTTTTCCCAGACTGAACATAAAAATAAATGAACCAAACAGCTTTTATAATATAAATTGATGGGAAAGTTCTTTTTCAAAGGTAAGCCATGGCTAAAATATATGTGGTAATCAATCAGAAGAAAAAACAATGGCTTGAATAAATAAATTTCAAAACTCCTTATTTTAAATAATAAAGAAATAGACCAGTATTTATCAAACTTGTGTTAAAGAAAAAAATCAAAGTCGGTTGGTGATTTCAGTAACTGGAGAAAAGACTCCTCTTCTACACACTAAGTCTTTACTTTTGAAGTTCTTGGAATCATTAAATCAACTTCAGAAGTTCTTTCCCCTTTCACTTAAAACCTTCTCGGATCTTTTATTATGCTAATGTGTACTTTGGATCCTCAAGTAGGGTATTTAGTACAATTTCCCAAGCTAATTTGCCCCACTTTTTTAGTATTCTGCAGAGAAAGGCTTGAAAAGTGCTGAACTACATAAACCTCTTACAAGAAGACAGAAAAAAAAAACTGAAATAATTAATTAGGTTAGAAACAATAAAAGGGTAATCAGGAATAGAGAGAAGTAGTATAAAATGCAGTGCTTTGCAGAAGCACAGACCGTTTTGTATGGGAGACCGATTCAAGGAAGCAGTGGCTGTCCAGACCAGCGCCCCCATTTACAGAGTGTGCCCCACTTCAGATAGAATATTAAGTGGGATGACAAGGTAAGCACGTGAAGTTCAACAGTGGAGTCTCCAGATCCTAGCCTGGGAATTGGGCAAGAGAACCTTCCTCCCAGACCCTCAAAGTGCCGTCATTGAGCCCATAGAACAAACCAACCACAGACAAGTTAGCAGGAGGAACGGGTGCAGAGTAACCTGCAAATGCGTGGGAATCACAGAAAGTGGGGGCCCAAAGAAGCAGCAGATGGCTGGCACTCAAACAGCATTCTGAGCTACAACAACTAAAAGCTCTGGTTTTCCTGTAGGTCCGTGGTAGAGGATGGCCTGTTGGGGGCATGGGTACAGAGGCTGATAGAACCTCATAGACAACCTAGTTCTTTGCAAATAAATTGTCTCAAGCTGTGGGCCTTGATGAAGTAAGTGTAGATGACTGCCTGTAGATGGCTGCACAAGGCAACAGAAAACCAAAGCATTCCATCTGGAGAAACTCCTTTTGATCGTCTGCACGTTAAAAATACCTCAGGAGTGGTGAGGCGGTAGACCTCAGTCCTTGAGCAACCCAGGAAGGAAGAATGTGAACGCGAGGCAAGCCTGGCCTACATAATGACCTCAAATTCAGTCTAAGATACATAGCAAGAACCTGTTTCAAAAGCAGTTGGGGGAGGGGGTAGTAAGAAAATCCATCCACAGTAGCAATAAAAATATTATTTGCATAGGAATGACTGAAACACATTACCACATTAGCAAACCTGCTATAATCTTCTAAAAGAGAAAAATATAAAATATTTTCATTTTCCCAAACTCATACTTTGGTGTATTTTCACTCAAAATAATAGAGAAAAAAATTGTCTCATGATTAAAGGCATAAGCCATCATGACTGGCATTCCCAATATCCTGTTCTAAAATACCTTTCTGAGGAGGAATGGGACAGGGGTAGAGAACAAGCAATGTGCAAACCATCTATTCCTGGAGTTAGAAACCTGTCATCTGCCTTAGAGGCCAAGCAGGATGCTTTATTGCATAACAATGTGTAAGATGCATGCTTACTTCAAATCCAATTGCTTTTATGAGCAGCACCGTGGTATACAATTTTGGTCACAATCTCTAAGCAAAACTTCCATCCTAACAGAATGGTCCAGGCCACATTTCTTTCTTCAGACACAAATACACTGGTCCTTAACATTCTGCTGCTGTACTACCATCCATTTTTGCTGTACTAGCAAAGGGTTTTCATTTCTTCACGAAACCTCACACTACAAATAGGTGATTTCACAGTCTGTAATTTTGATCAGAACCAGCCTTCACTGAACACTTCCTGCTACCATCTGTCTCTGTGAGGGCCAACATGAACTTTCCTTGGCTGATTTTTCACCAGTCTGTTGTCTGGCATTTTCTCTCACCACCTTCTGGCCTTCTGGGATTCTGGAGAGCTGCTCCTGTCTGATTCACCTAAGCTCTTCCCACTCGTGTGTGTTGTAATTTTCCTAGTTGGTTTGGAATGCCAACCAGCAAGCTGAGTTCTCATTCATACAACAATTGTAACATCATTAGCTGATCCCTCTCTCTCTCTCTCTCTCTCTCTGTGTGTGTGTGTGTGTGTGTGTGTGTGTGTGTGTGTGGTGGCAAGAGGGGGCAAATGTGGAGGCCGGAGGATGGTGTCGGATATTTTGCTCTATCACTCTCCACCTTCTTTTTTTTTTGAGACAGTCTCTGAATCTAGAGCTCGCAAATTGGTTACACTAGCTGGCCAATGAGCCCCAGAGGTTTTCCTGTCTCTGTCTTTCTGGTACTAGATTTCTCTGGGTGTTTGGGGGTCCAAACTCAGGTCCTCATATTAGTACAGCAACTGCTTTACCTAATGAGCCACCTCCCCAACCTACTTGTGCCTTGACAACAGCACCTTTCCACGATTCCTCACTCTGGTTTCCAGTGACTACTTGCGCTGGTGGTCATTGGTTTCAGGAAAGGCTTTTAGAGGATGAGAAACTCTCAGATCCCTTAGAATTCACTTCCAATGCTCCATATAAGAGCAGCTCATGAATGTGATCCTTGAAGTCTCTCACAATTTGTTTGCACTTAGGGAAATGCTCCTTGCATGGAAAAACAACCAAAACTGCCACGTGCTGTTAATACTGAACTGTAAAGGACTCACAGTCCTCAACTCTCTCATTCACTGTAAATTATTTCCTAGGTCATTATGGCATTTGAATGTAATCGGCCCCCACAATCTCATAGGGAGCGGCACTCTTAGGAGGTGTGGCTTTGTTGGAGTGAGTATGGCCTTGTTGGAGGAAGTGTGTCACTGTGAGGGCATGCTTTGAGGTTTCCTATGCTCAGGATATCACCCAATGTGTCAGTCAACTTCCTGTTGCCTGCAAGATGTAGGACTCTCAGCTACTCCAGCACAATGTCTGCCTGCATGCTCCCCATCATGATGATAATGGACTGAACCACTGAAACTGGAAGCCACCTCAATTAAATGTTGTCTTTATAAGAGTTACTGTGGTCATGTTGTCTCTTCACAGCAATAAAAACCCTAAGACAGTGGTCATCAAGTCCTAAGCATGGCTCCAGGAACTGGGAATTCAGTGATTTAGTTGAACAAAAAACAGGGACTAGAGAGATGGCTTCGTGATTAAGAGTGCTTGTTGCTCTTGTCAAGGACTGGGGTTTGGTTTGCAAGATTCACATAGTGGCTCATAACCACCTGTAACTACAGTTCCAAGAAATCTTGATGCCCCCTTCTGACCTCCACAGGCAACAGGCATGAATGTGGCACACATACATACATGCAGGCAAAACCCTCATATACATAAAATAAAATAAAATCTAAAAAAAAAAATGAAATATTAAAATTTTATTAAAAAGAACTGGATCTAAGGCCTATACACTTCGTGTGTGTGCGACATATGTGAGTCCATGTGTGTGCACCTGTGTGTGCATATTTAGAGGTCAGAGGTCAACACACGATGTCTTCCATAGTTGCTCCCTCTCACTCAAAGTGGAGCTTGTTGATTCAGATAGACCAGCTGGCTGGCAGCTCTGGGATCCAACTGTCTCATTTCCCCATGTCCTACTGTATGCCACTATGCCCAGTTTTTCCATTGATGCTGGAGATCCAAATTTGCATGGAAAACACTTTAGTGACTGAGCCATCTCCCTAGCCAAAGCCAACGAAGTATTGAATGAGTAAAATGGTGAAGTTTCCCATTCATGCTGAAAGGATCTACTTAATTCTGTATCCTTGCCTACACAGACTTCTCTGTGTTGCCACCAAAAAAAGAATGGCATGGTGAAAAACATTTTACTGCCAATAAATATTTGAGAAGGGGACAAATGAATGTCTTTCAGTTCAATTTGTTAGTTTTACAATCCTGAAATTATCTAGTCCCTCTGAGCAGTTTTTATCTATAATGGAAACATAATTCTCTGTTTTGTTTGTTTTTAGGCTGTAATCTCTATTATAAAAAAAAAAAAAAACCCACAGAAAGACGTCAATAATGAGTAGCCCTTTCTCTAAGCCAAATGTTACTTTAGAAAATCAAGGAAGTCACATTTAACTTAACTCAAATAATTTCATGTGGCACATTTGACATCTAAACAGTTCATTAGAGTGGATAAAAAAGAACAAACTAAGGAAAAATGGACAGTTTGCAAATTTTGACAAACAACAGTAACATGCCTGCTACCTATTGATTCTCTGCCCCACCCATATATCCCATCCTACATTGCTAAGCCATTCTATATGCCATTTCGGTTTCCTGGGCCTGGCCACTGTAATTTTTGCCTCCGAAGGAAATCTTTCAGGTTGTTGATGTTGTTGTTTTGAGAGCCCAATACCAGTCCTCCATGGTTATGATAAGAGAAGAGCCCTATGGTAATGTCAGAAATCTGACTCATCTTTCTGGGATTCCATTCACTCACTAACACTTCCTTCATCAGAACCTATCTGTTGAGAGCCCACTGTGTGTTTGGCGCTGTCCGGGGTGCTGATAACGGTACTGAAAAGCACAAAGGTCCCCATCACTACTGTGACAGTTAACAGATAAACAGCTGCAGAAAAGAGAGATGGAGAGGCACAGCTGGGAACCCTGGACTGCGCATGGACAAGCTAATTCAGGCCTGGGGGTGTAACAAGGCACAACACAGTGCAATCTAAGGAGTGAGGAAAAAATAGTCAGGCAGTGATACTGAAACTGGTTCCCTGGAGAAGACAGAGGAAACAGCAGGTGGAGGGCCAGGATCAGGGCAGGATCTGGTGATTTGTAGATCAAGGAATTACACCAAATAGCCCAATGTGCCTGTCTCATGAGCTCCTCTCACTGGTTTCTCTTTATGCTGGTTACCACAGAGCCTCCAGCCTCCTTGCAAAAGGGCTTCATCTTGCCATGAACTATGCTTTCAGAAATTTAAAACCGTATCATACCCCCTCCACAAACAGAAGCATGTTAAGGGAATTGTTTCACCCAACCCCAGCTAATGTGGCTGTAGTAATGAGGGCTCCCTAAGACAGGAAATGAAAGGAAAATGGGCAAATGCAGGAACCAGAGGGTAGTTAAACCATCTCCTTCCACTGCCAAGCTGGGAAAGTCTAGCTTAGTTTTATTAACGAGACCAGAACATGTCCTTATGCCTTCATTTAAAGCAAGGATTTAGTTTCATTTAAATTTAAGCTTATGCTGTTACAGGAATATGGAAAATTGCTGAGTTAACAGAAAACTATAACCAGGAACCCTTTGTCTTATCTGGGGCCTAAATTTGAAAACACAAAGAGCTGCCAAAAACAAAACAAAAAATATCTGGATCCAGCACTCAAGAACCTAAGGTGGAAGGATGATAAGTCTGAGGCCATGTTGGATTTTGTATTGAGATCTTTTCTAAATATCATAGAAGGAAAGGAAGAGAGGGGAAGGGGAGGAAGAGACAGAAGGATAGAGAAGAAGGGAAAGAAAAGGAAAGGATTTGATGCAATGTCTAGAACTGGAGAACCAAACCTAGCTTCCAGCTCCATGATTTATATTTAATGTTTATCCTTAATGACTATACATCCTTTAAAAAAAAAAAACCTAAGCAAACAAAAAAGGCCAATGTCATTTGGGAACTGGATGCATTACTACAAAGGATGGAGGACCATAATTGACAAATATTACATGTCACATCTCACTAGCTGTGTTTGTGTTAACTTTGGTCTGTATGTATGCACATACTTGAAGATTCCCACTCTTGAGTTATGAAGTAATTGGGAAATGATCAGGAATAATAGAGGGACTTGGAATATAAATATTTACCAAAAAGCTTTAACTCAGGGGTGAAAAGTTATCTACTAGTCATTATTGTTTGTCCCAAAACATACTTTAAGGAAAACTAATACTCAGAAAACATTAATGGTCGCGGTGACAGCGCTGCTGAATAATGGTGCTCTCATTTGCTGTTCTTAGTTCCCCTCCGCTGCAGCAGTTCCCAAAGACAGTGCAAGTTCTTTCCTACACAATTGGTCCCCAGAGAACAACAGATCCTGCACGTGACAGGAAGGAGCGCAGCCTCTGCTGCCTCATATTGAGAAATAAGAAAGATTAACTGCCTACCATGGGAACCTGCAAAGAGCCTTCCCCAGCAGATTTTGACCAAGTTTGTGAATACCAAGGATAAACATCAAGTGAACTAAGGATGCAAAACCAATGTCTCATTCAAACATAATCATTTTAAATTAATGTAGAATAATGTACTTGTGAAAGAAAAAACCCATGTCTGCAGTGTTGAATATATTTTGAAAGAAAGAAAAAACCGGCTTCCTGCTCTTCCATTCCAGCATTTCACAAGGTGTACAAATATTCACATATTAATTAAACTCACCTTTCTCTGGAATGGATCATCCTATTTCACTGTAGATTTTAAGACATCAAATCTTATTTTTTACCTGTCTTAAAACAAAACTTTCTTTGAAAAAAAAATGATGTTATTGAAAGATACGAAACTCTTTCAAGATAAATGCAATCTATTCCATTTGATATGTTATGACTCCCTTGCAAATAGTAATTACTTCAGTTATTTTAATAATTCTGAAGCAGAAAAGCTTGAAACATGATTATACAGCTTTGAAAGTGCTAAATTCTACACAGGCTTTGCTTTTCTTATCATACAGCAGGAGGAAAGAATAAACCCTTGGAGAAAATAACAAAACCAAGCTATTTTCCCAAGTCTTCTATAAGCAAGCTTGGGAAGTCCTGAAAGCTGGGCATTCCTCTTGTTCACAGGGTAGCAGAGTCTTCCTCCAAGACTATAGGAACCATTTAACTCAGATCAGAATTGTAAGTAAACAGACCACCTGACCAATCCTCAGTTCAGAAAGACCTTTGACCCATCACTTCCAGAAAGATCCGCAGCTGCCCAGTTTTCAGGTGTCTCCAGGCACCTCTGTGCCAAGAGACTGAGAAAGACAAAGACGGCTTCGGTTGGCATCTTCATGAACCCCTTCAGCTCAGTCAGTTGCCCCTTATTCTGTGTTCTCACAGACCGTGAGATCGACTGCATTAGATAAACTAAACAGAACAGGAACCAGGGAAGGAGGGACGTCTGTAGGAGGGAGAGGAAAGAGGAGAAGGAGAAACGAAGACAAGAATGGGAAGAACAAGGGAAAACAGTATTCAAGGGAAATTTCCCTTTTTAGATGCTGACTCTCAGAAGCAGTGAGCCAGACTTTTGTCTTAAGTAATCCCAGAGTGATAGTGTGGTCAACATCCCTGGGGAAATAAGGAAATGATCACCCCTGTTTCATTGGGGACTGGAAAGATAAGGTCCCACTCCCGTCTTCCCCCTCCTGCCACACATATTCTCCAGCCTGAGTTTGTGGACCAAGCAATCCAGGAAGTGACAGAATTTCCTCCTTCCCTGGTTCCTGTTCTACTTAGTTTCTCTTATGCAATAGAGCTCGCTCGATACCAACCATCTGGCGGGTACAGCTACCTTTGTGCACAGTTGGTTAATCAGTAATTAATCAAATGACTGGTGAAAACAACTCTAATCTCACCAATGGAAGCATCTTTTGCTCCAGACTTAGTGTTGATAAAGATAGAAATCAGGTGAAAACAGCTTCTTTCTTGTTTTCGAACTTGGCCACTTCAGTCTTTAATCTTCATAACACACATGGAAACCTTGTGTTGTGCATATGCATGTGACAGTCCCTGGGACTGGACTTCCTGCTGTGTGTCCTGAATCATACACAAAATGGAAGCCCCCAAGCACATGTGCCCCCAAGGCTCACACGAACATACGCTCACACACCCTCCCTCCCCAATTCTAGGATGCACAGTAGCGCCATAAATGGAAAGAAGAAAACCAGCCAGGAGACAGATGCCCTTATCCATCAAGCCAAACTCAACATGCCTGGGAGATCTTTAAAAAGCCTTCTACTGGATTATTCCACTTCCATCTGATAAACAGAGAAAACCTAAAGACAAACATCATCCTTCTTCTGTCTTCTTTTTAAAAATAACAAAATTATAAAACTTTTGCCTCTTAAGTATTAATGAGTTTCTATTTCAGTATTTTCAAGGATGAGAAGACTGCAAATGTGTAATAAAAAGAAGTTGCCATTAATAGCTGGGTGTTTGGCAGCCGAGAGAACTCTGGCCTCTGGCGCTTACGCACCCAGCCTAAGTGTGACTTTCTTCTTTGGGCACAGCTATGAATAAGACCATGGATAATAAAACTGAATAAAAAGAGGGAGTTCAGAACTCTGGACCTCGGCAGGTTGTCTCCTGCCCTTCTACAAACTGGAATTTTTCAGGCGAGTGAATGGTGCATGTAACAAGCAAACACAGTTTTCAGGGAAAATGAATGACTCTGGAAAGATTTAGGTTGAGTGAAATGACCCAAACTCAGAAAGACAAAAACCATTTTCTCTCTCTTATGTGCATCCCAGCTTGTGACGTAGAGATTTGTGCACATGGGTATAAATGAACTTAAGTCTGAAAATTAGAAAGATGCTAAAAAGAAATTTGGGGGATGGGTAGGACGAAAAGACATGAGATGTGAAGGTGGAAAGGAAAGTCTTCATAAGGAAGGACAGGAGGGTGGGGGAGACTAGGAGGGGAAGACACACTTTGTTTGAAAATACCACAATGAGCTAGGCAGTGGTGGCTCGCACCTTTAATCCCAGCACTCAGGAGGCAGAAACAGGTGGATCTCTGTGATTTTAAGGCCAGCCTGGTCTACAGAGGGAGTTCCAGGACAACCAGGGCTACACAGAGAAACTCTGTCTCAAAAAAGCAAAAGGAAGGAGGAGGAGGGGAGGAAACAACCATAATGATACCTCTACTTTGTATGCTGATTAAGGTCAGTGAATTGGCTCAGAGGTAAAGGCAGTTGCAAACAAGCCTCAAAACCTTAGTTTGAGCCCCAGAACCCACATGCTGGAAGGAGAGAACCATATCCTACAAATTGTCCTCTGACCTCACATGTGTACTGTCATACACAGACACACACACAGACACAGACACACACACACACACACACACACACACACACACACACACACACTAAATAGATAAATAAATGTTTAAATTTTTAGTTAAATTATATTTTTTGAAGTACTGACCTGTCAAGATCTCTACTGGGGGTATGGGGGAAGAGTCCTGTGTGACTGACAGACAAGACAACTTCGGAAAGAAGAGGAGCTACCACACAGCCTTGAGCTCCTGCCCATCTCATGGACACTGGTGTTACATACCTCAAATCACTACAAGGCCACCAACACTCTAGTATTCCCATTCCAAATTTCAAAGCAATCTAGCTGAGTAGACAGGCGAGTCCATATCATGTTTGCTATGCTTAAAGACCTGAGTGCTGTCCCAAGAGCCCCATAAAAAGCCTTTCCAGGCATGCTGGTGTGTGCATGTAACCCAGTGCTGAAAGGTGGAGCCTGAAAGAGCCCTAGAGCTCATTGTTCAGCCTGCCTAGCCTAATCATTGCCTCCCCGGTCCCAGTGAAAGGCCTCCCTCCCAAACCAAGGTGAATGGTTCCTGAGACTGACACCCAAAATGTCTGGTCTCTGTGTTATTCCAGAGCTTTCCATTGATACTGGCCACAATTCGACTGAATAGACATCATTTCTTCCACATCACTTCTTCCTCATCGCCCCTATTAAATGTATATCCCTCCATTCTGTAACCTGGAACTTTCAATTACTCTTAATGCACCTGCCATGTTTGGTCTTGATTATCATAATATATACGCATGCCTTATCCTCTTAGCTATACTGCAGAAGCTTCTTAAAAATAGTGGGAGATTGCATATTTTTAAATAGATGCACAACACACATGTATCACTTATTATCAATAGCTGCAACCTTTACAAATCTTACTTGAGGGTTTGGAGAAATGGCTCAGCAGTTAAGAGTACTGGCTGCTCTTCCAGAGGTCCTGAACTCAATTCCCAGCAACCACATGGTGGCTCACAACCATCTATAAGAGAGCTGGTGCCCTCTTCTGACCTGAAGGCATACAAGCAGACAGAATACTGTATACATAATAAATAAATAAATCTTTTTTAAAAAAATCTTACTTGAAATCCATTTTTTTCATTAAATTGAAAACACTAATAACTATTCATATTTTGATACATTAAGCATCACAGGTAATCATTATCTTAAATATACACAAGTAAACATAATACAACGTGTACATGTGTAAAAATATCTCATATTTCCCCCATTAATATGTACAGACTTTTTTCATATCAGTTTTAAAGAATGATTGGAGCCAAATGTGGTAATACATGCCTATAATCCCAGCACTTGGGAGATTGAGGCAGGAAGATCAAGAAGGCTAGCCTGGACTACATACTGAAACCCTGTCTCAAAGAGCAAAACAAAAATAAATTAATTTAAAAGCACATGTATAGGCAGGCATAGTGCCACATGCCTTTAATCCCAGCACTCAGAAGGCAGAGGCAGAGAAGGCAGAGGCAGATGGATCTCTGTGAGTTTGAGGCCAGTGTGGTCTACAAAGTGAGTTCTAGGACAGCCAGAGACTCATAGTAAAACCCTGTCTTTTTTTAATTTTTATTTATTCTTCTCTCATATGATACATCCCAGCTGCAGCTTCCACTCCCCCATATCCCCCCATAAAAGAGCAGGGCTCACAGGGACATGAACCAAACACAAGATCCTGTCTGGGGAAAAAAAGAAGGACATGTATAACCATTTGGCTTATGGACATAAAATGTAGGAGAATGGTGTCTAAGTTGGATCTTTTTCTAGGTACATCAAGATTAACGTGCTCATATAATGAAGAATATTTAGGCAATTCAATTTTTATAATATAAATAAGTGCAAAAGTGAAGCCCTTTAATTCCTAGTGCCAAAGCTTTGTTCCAAGAATTAATTAGCTATAACAATGGTGGAATTACTGACTGGTTAAAACACCAAATGTCTGCCAAGTCTATGCCTAACAACTAGGTGTATATCTCCCAGGAATCTTTGACAATAGAACTATATATTTAAATACAACTAATGCCAGATGGTCTCCTCAATTAAAAAAAAAAAAAACCAAGAGGGAATATACCGATGCTGCGAGCCAACAGTCAACCAATGAGATCAGTCCTCGGTTGCTAGGCTCTTCTCTCACCATGGCAACACTACTTCAGCAAGAATGTCGGGTTTTCAAGACAAACTGCCCATCTAAAAATTTCAGATCACCCAAGCTATGATCAGCAGATATTTCATCAGAAATAACAGTCATAAATATGGAAACAGCATCCTTTAAGAAAATGTTGCTAACTGTTACTTTGGAAAATATTCTCAACAATTATGTGATTCCCTTTAGCACAAATAACTTCCTGCACTGCCATTTACTATAGACATATGAACAGGTCAACACAGTACTGCTTTCTCAGTAGAAAGCCCACCAAATTTGGGTTATTTATTTTCACTTTCTAACCGTTAACCGCATAGCACATACCTTATTCTGCACTCATCTGGAGCTATCCCCACAGTACCCTTCCCAAAGGGCCTCTCCCATTTTTCGATTTTCCCTGGGACCAGGACTCTACTTTGGAAAACACAAGTCAGGAATCTTTTTAAGGATTATCCTGATAGAAGATAGCCAGCTTCAATTCTTTCAGTTCTTCCTCCTAAATTAATTTTATATATCCATCCTAACAATGCATCTGATCTAGTGGGGATCGGATCATAACTGTGTTATAACTTGTATTGGGTTCTTATCTTAATTGTTATGACAAAATACCTCGCCAAAGCTGCTTAAGGAAAAAACGGTTTATTTTGGCTCACAGTTTGAGGATACAGTCCACCCTGGTATGTGGTGGTGAAGACATGGCAGCAGGAATTTGAAGCATCTGCTCACATTGTATCCGCAGTGAGGGAGCAGAGAAAGATGAACACTGGTGTTCAGCTAGTTTTCTCCTTTTATGAAGTCTGGAATACCAGTCCATGAAATGGTGAAATCAGGGTGGGTCTTCCTATCTCAATTAGCTTACTTTTTTTCTAACTTAACTTTATATTGATTCTTTGTGGATTTCACATCATGCATCTTGATTCCATTCATTTCCCCATCCATCGGCATCCACCCTCTGCCCTTGCAACCTCCCCCCACCCCGCCAGATAAAACAAATTAAAATTTAAAAGAAAATTAAAAAAAGGAAGAAAGAAAAATCTCATTGTAGAAGCTGCAGTGTGACACAGTGAGTCACCCAGTAAACCCTTTAGCCCACACATCTTTCCTTGCAAGTGTTCATTGCAATGAGTCATTGGTCTGGTTCGAGGTCTCTGATTTCTGCTACATCATCAATACTGGGTGCTCACTGGGGTTCTTCTTGGATATCCTGTTATTGTCCTGCGTCATGGAGATCTTGCAGCTTTGGGTCTGCAGGACCAGCCCCTTCGAATGCTCCAGCAAGTCATAGATGGGGTGGATGTTGGGATGAACCAGCTCATAACCCTGGTTCTGGGCCTGGGTGGTTGCTGGGTGGGTCAGCCTTGCAGCTTTCCCTCATCCTCACCACCAGGATGAACTCTCCAGCACCACCCCGGCTAAGTCACTCTATGCAGTAAACACCAAAGGGTAGGCTGGTTCTCCTGCTCTCATGGCCTCGGGCTGGTTCACCTGCACCCACACCACCAAGGCCAAGGCCAAGGCCACAAGTAAGGTGCTGGGGTCACTCTTCCAAGGCGGCAGCTGGTGAGAAGCAGGGCCACAGTTAGCCTAATTTAAATAATCTCTCACAGGCATGCCCAAAGGCAAACTGAATCTAGATTATCCCTCACAAGCATGCATAGAAGCTTGTCTTCCTTGGTCATTCTAGATCCTTATGTTGACAATTCTAGATTATGTTGACAACCAACATAAGCCATCACAATTGGGCAAAATTGAGTTTTACCAATTTTTTTTCATTTAGTCTTCTCCTCATACAATACATCCCAACCATAGCTTCTCCTCCCTACACTCCTCCCAGTTTCCTCCACATACCTCCCCTCTCCCCCAGGTCCATTCCTCCCTCCCCCCAAAAAGGACAGGGCTCCCAGAGATATCAACCAAACACAGCACAACAACATACAACAGGACTCAGGGACAAAGCTGGGCAGTCGTGGTGCAAGCCTTTAATCCCAGCACTCGGGAGGTAGAGGCTAGCAGATCTCTATGAGTTCCAGGTCAGCGTGGTCTACAGAGTGAGTTCTAGGCTAGTCAGGGCTAAAGAGAGAAACCCTGTCTCAAACCCCCCCCCCACCACAAAAAAAAGAAAAAAAAAGACCAGGCACAAACCCCTCACATCAAAGCTGGATAAAGCAACATAATGGGAGAAAAGGGGTCCCAAGAGCAGGCAAAAGAGTCAAAGACATCCCCACTCCCATTGTCAGGAGTGTCCCCAGAACACCAAGCCAGCAGATATCTAGATAAGATATACGCAGAGGACCTAGTTCAGATCCATGCAGGCTCTGCGATTGCTGCTTCAGTCTCTGTTGAGGCTTCACAAGACCTGATTAGTCGATTCTGTGGGCTGTGTTCTCCTGGTGTCCTGGGGCCCTCTGGTTCCCACAATTCCTCCTCCCCCTCCATCAGGAGAGATCTGATGGAGACCTCCAACTTGGGCCCTCTCTCTCTGCCTAATGTTTGCTGTGGGTCTCTGCATCTGCTACCATCAGCTGCTGGAGTCAGCTTCTCTGATGATAACTAGACTAGACACAGATCTGTGAGTATAACAGAATATCATTAGGAATCATTTCATTGTGTTTTGTTTTGTTTTGTTTTGTTTCTGTCCAGTCGTGTTTGGTTATACCCTCGGTCTCTGGGGTATCCAGTCTCTGGTTCCTGGTCATCCAGGCAGTGTCAGGCATGGGTTCCCTCTTATGGCATGGGCCTCAAATTAGACCATTGGTTGGCCACTCCCAAACATCTGTGTTGCCATTGCCCCAATTTGCAGGCAGGACAAATTGTGGGTCAAGGGTTTTATGGATGGGTTGGTGTCCCAGTCCCACACTGGAAGGCTTGCCTGTTTGTAGAAGATGGTTGGTTCAGGCTTTGAACTACCCATTACTAGGAGTCCTCACCAGGATCACCTTCAGAGATTCCAGGGACTTTCCACTGCACTGCATTTCCACATTATCCCACAAATGCCCTTCAATCCGGTCTTCTCTCTCCATCCATTCCTCCCCCACCTGATCCCCGCTATCCCCATCCCCACCCATCTCAAGTCTATCCTCAAAATATATTCTATTTCCCCTTCTCAGTAAGATGCATGTGCCCCACTTAGAGCCCTCCTTCTTACTTGGCCATTCTGGGTCTGTAGATTGTAGAATGGCTATCATTTACTTAATAGCTACTATCCACTTATAAGTGAGTACATACCATGACTGTCGTTCTGGGCCTAGACTGCCTTGCTCATGATGATTTTTTTCTAGTTCCGTTGATTTGCCTTCAAATTTCATGATGTCATTGTTTTTAACAGATAAGTAACACTCCACTGTGTAAGTGTACCACATTTCTTTATCCATTCTTCCGTTGAGAGACATCTAGGTTGTTTCTAGTTTCTGGCTAATATGAATAAAGCTGCTATGAATATAGTTGAGCAAGTGTTCTTATGGTAGGATGGAGTGCCATTTGAGTATATGCCCAAGAGTGGTATAGCTGGATTTTGAGGTAGGTAGATTCTCAATTTTCTGAGGAACCACAATATTGATTTCCATAGTTGCTGTACACGTTTCCACTCCCACCAGCAATGGATGAGTGTTCCCCTTGCTCCACATCCTCTCCAGCATGAGCTATCACTTGTGTTATTGATCTTAGCCATTCAGATAAGTGTAAGGTGGAATCTCAAAGTTGATTTGATTTACGTTTCCCTAATAACTAAGGATGTTGAACATTTCTTTAAATGTTTCTCATACATTAGATATTTCTCTATTTAAGATTCTCTGTTTAGATCTGTATCCATTTTTAAATTGGATTATTTAGTTTGTTGATGTCTAGTTTCTTGAGTTCTTTATATATTTTGGATATTAGTCCTCTATGGGATGTGGGGTTGGTAAAAATCTTTTCCCATTCTGTAGGCTGTTATTTTGTCCTATTGACAGTGTCCTTTGACTTAAAAAAGCTTTTAAGTCTCATGAAGTCCCATTTATTAATTGTTGATCTTAGTGTGTACACTATTGATGTTCTATTCAGGAAACTGTCTCCTGTGCCAATGCATTCAAGACTATTCCCCACTTTCTCTTCTATAAGATTATTGCTACTTATACTGCAGAGGTACTTGGTATTGAACTCAGGGCCTACTATATTCTTTTAAGCACATGCTCTACCACTAAGTTATATCCTCAGCTACTGCCAATAAATGTATTTTGAAGCAAGATTAAATCCTTCATCCCATCTGCCAAAGTCATCCATTCATAAAGCATGATATTGTGAATAAAGTAAATCTGCTAATTCTCAGTATTTTCCTAAATCCTAGCCATCAACTCATTCTCTCTCTCACTCCCTCCCTCCCTTCTCATAGACTCCAAATGTATGCCCCTGCTTTTTGTTTATTTTAGCTCATGTCTGTGCCCTGGAAGCCCAACCCTCCAACAAGTTCAGAGAAGTCTTCCAACAAAAGCTTGTTTCTTTCCAGAGAGTGGATTTTACTGCCAAGAGAAATAACATCTTCTTCATTTGCTTACGCTGTGCTAGAGTGACGTAGGTTAGTCCTTTCCTGACTTTCTTCTACCCCAAGCCATGCCCATCCACCTTTGGCATACCCCTAAGTGTTCACATCACACAGGGCAGGAAACACTGCTCCTTGGAATTGAAAGCACACTGATAAGTCATGTTCCAGTAAATTCTGCAGACAAGTCCACACCAACAGTTCACAGCCATAAGAAATCGTTTCGTCCTTTCCCCAACTATATCAGAAAATGAATCCCAGGCACTGTAGGCTTGACAACCTAGCATAGGTTATTTCATTTCTCTCTGAAGCCCAATGCAATCATCTATAAAATGAGAGTGCTCCAGTCAGGGGGAAAAAAAAGAGCTATAGTTCTAACGTTTCACAGTTCTAAGGAACACTAATGAAGATTGGGTTCAACATTACGAGTAATTCAAAATAAATTTGCCCTAATCAAAAACCTATAATTGGAAAAATTAGCTAAATGCTAAATATTTCCGAGTAGTGAATCTCTCTCTCCAAATCATCTGACAGACTCCAGGATCGTTATTCGAGTGTTAGATGCAGCTGGGTGAACGCTCTACAGCAGCTGCCGACTTGGAAAGCAACCCTGCAGGCTGGGCTCTCCCTCGGCTCCTCAGCTACGTCATCACTTTGCATGTTTCCATTTTTGGTGCTTTGTTTTTAAACATGTTCATTGTGTTATTTTTTGAGACCGGGTATAGATACGTTATCCAGACTGACCTTGAATCCCCAGCCTTAAGACATCCTGTCATCTCCGCACCTTGGATATCTAGACACGAGAACACAGCCACTGTGCCCAACACTAAATAAGTTCTTTTTTCTTTTTTTTTTTTTTTTATTTCAGGGTGAAAACAGAATGCTAATTGAGCTATATTTAACTGGTGGAAATTGGCTTAGCAAAATCAAAATTATCTAACATGTTTTTACTCTATGAATTACTAGAAAGTATCTAACAAGCCAGATATGATAGGCCTACCTTTTATCCCAGCACTTGGGAGGCAGAGGTAGAGAGATACCTGTGAGTTCAAGGGCAGCCTGCTCTACATAGCAAGCAGCCAGCCACGCCTACATTGTCAGACCCTGTCTCAAAAAGAAAAAGTGTCCAGCAGCTACTGAGGGAATTATGATCAGTTACTGCTTTATTATAGCATATTATTACCTAATTATTCTACTTATAATTGCAAAATATAGAATAAGCTATATAATTACACAACCATATTATATACCTACTTTTTGCTAAATAAAATTTACTAAATAAAATGTGAGCATACTCTCCACCCAAAATAGTTTTACTTTCCTGATAGAGGAAACAGACTCCAGAGAACAATGGCTCCCAAACTGTATTTGCTGACATGATGAAAATGTGACAGTAATGCCACCACACCAGAGACAAGACAGACAATACGTAAAAGTGTAATAAACAGGTATGGAGAAGTGACTCCATGGTTAAGAGCACTGGTTTCTTTTCCAAAGGACCTGCGTTTGATTCCCAGCACCCACATGGCAGCTCATAACGATCCATAACTCCAGTCCCTGAGAATTCAATAGGATTCGACCCCCTCTTCTGACTTACTTGGGCACTGGCACACACGTGATGAGCACACATATATGCAGGCAAAACACCAATACTCATAAAAAAATCATCTTTAAAAACAAGTGTAATAGTTTTTAAAGGTTTCGAATTAACCATTTCTTCTACTTCTACTTTTTATTAGGCCACGTGTGGTGTGCTTTTAATCCCAGCACTCAGGAGGCAGAAGCAAATGAATCTCTATGAATTAGAGGCCAGCCAGCCTGGTCTACATAGTGAGTTCCAGGACAGCCAAAGCTACACAATGAGAAACTTCGTCTCAAAAAAAAAAATACACATAATAAACAAAATAAAAATTTTTAAATTCATCTTTTAACTCTACTCACCTTCTTCTAAAATGATCTCCTTCTTTCAAAAAGTGTTGTGCCCATTTTCCCAATTGCTTTAGTTAGTTAGCATACAAAATAATGAGTTTCATTATGACATTTCACACATATATACTATAAAATAGTGGGTTTCATTATGACGTTTCACATATACATATCACTGAATTTGGCTCATCTTTCCTCCTGTCACTGACCCCTGTCCCTCACTTCCCTGATTTCCTTCTTCAGCACGAACAGTTACCCTTCAGCTTTAATGTCTGAATGTGTAGTTAGATTCCACCTCAAGAGAAAACACATGATAGCAGTTTTTCTCACCCACCCACGACCCTGTCTGCCCCTCCTCATCCCCTTTGACCCCCTCTTCCATGCTCATAATCCTTCTTTAATATATATCAATATATATTATATAGTAGATATAAATAGATCTATATCCCTTAATTCCCTCTTTCTTTCCCTCCATACTTCTCTCTCTCCTTTCAACTCTCTATTATTAATTACTTAGCGATATACTATTGTTTGTTTCATTTCTCATTTCCCTCTTTTGATCTTATTTGTTTATTGAGACAAAGTCTCGCTAGGTAGCTCAGGCTGGCTTCAAACTCACAGCACTCCTCTACCTCAGCATCCTGAGTGCTGAATAACAGGCAGGAGCCAACATGCCACCAGGTTCTGTTTGTGTCTTTGGAAGCGTCTCTTTGATTTGCTGACTGTCGCTCATATAGGTACTTCCTTGTCATTGATACATTGACTCTGAGGTGGGTATAGCAACACAGAGATGATGTAGTGCCCTCTGGGACACAAAGTTGATGAGAACAGGTTTGAATGTGTTTCTATGTGGCATTTCCAAATACCTCATGAATGAAAGTCATTATTCTCTTCTTGGTGAATAATGTTTCTACCTGAATGTTGTTAACAGGGCCCTTTGATACCACTGCTTATGACCTGGGTCTGAGAACATCATGGAAAATATTACATGGTCTACAAAAAAGAGCCTTCTCAGCCTTTTGCAAATGTTGGCCAAAGTATGAATATTTTTCTTATGTTACTCTCTTTATAGAGTTCACAAACACACTAACCAATAAATTTTTGAGAAAATACCAGCAAGCCTCACCCTTCTGCACCCTCACTTAAGAAACACATTCCCATTCATTCCCTCCCCCCGAATGCAGAGCTCACGGAACTATAGCAACCAGTGAATTCAACTTCAACGTTAAAGGGGTAACTGCAATAAAATAAGAATTTTAAGTGCTTAGGAAAAGTAGCTCCAAACTCACACTGGCTTACACTCCTGAATGCTGCATGAGATTTTAAAATACATTTTATACAAACTGAAATAGAGTTAAAGAAGAAAGGAAAGTGTTTTAAAGATTAAAAATCATTAGGGACAAAACTCCTCTCCAGCAACCCAAATCAATGACTTCTTTCATGGTTTTGTTTATTTTAGTGTGTGTGTGTGTGTGTGTGTGTGTGTGTGTGTGTGTGTGTCTTGGGGTCATATGTATGTTTCAGAGAGAGAGACAGAGAGACAGATTGTCAAAGGACAATTTTCAACTTGGTTCTTTTCTTCTACCAAATAGTTTCCAAAGATTGAGCCCAGGTTCTCAGGCTTGGTGACAGGCACGTTTTTCCACTGAACGGTCTCACCAATTCCCTGAAGCAACTAGTAACAGCACACTCAGAAGCCTAGAAATAATAAAAGAGGCCTCAAGAGCTTTTAAGCAATTATCACAGACCATGGATTTTACTGCTACAATAGAACCTAGAGCAAGCCTTACCACTTGCAATACTGTTAAAATTTTTCAAATGAAAAATATCACCAAATTGGATCTCAGCACTTGGGATTCAGAGGCAGGTCTGTGAGTTTTAGACCAGTCTGGTTTACATTGCAAGTCTCAGGACAGCCAGGGCTACATAACAGAGAGATCCTGTCCACAAAAAAATAATTTATAAAAAAATCAGAAAACTGGCTGGATCATACCTATACTCTCAGGAAGAAAAAAAATTATCCTAGAGATGCAACTCAATTGGTAGCGTGCTTGCCTAGCATGCACAGAGCTCTGGACCAGGCCCTTACTTCCAACATTTGGGAGGTTGAGACAAGGTCATCCTCAACTGCATAGAGAGCTGGAAGCTGGTCTGAAATACAGGAGATCCTACCACACACAGAAAAAAATTAATCAATTACATGTTTGTTTGCTTGTTTGTTTGTTTGTTTTATCTGAATTAGGTTAGCTTTTAGACACTGCAACATACCAAATTCCATTAAAAATCATAAGGTTTAAATATATTTAAAATAATGAGCAGACACATATTTTTCCTAACTGTCCTCGAAGCTAAAGGTTCTTCCTCCAAAGGCACACAGCATGTCAAGGCACACTCTGTTAGAGGCATCTATACGTGCATGGAAGGCTGTCAAGGCACACAGTCTGTCCAGGCACACATTCTGTCCAGGCACACAGTCTGTCAAGGCACACTGCTTTAGAGGTTATTTATGCATGCATGGAAGGCTGGGAGAGGTTAGGAAGAGACCGTGTCAATTGACCAAAGTTCTCACCAAATGTGATACCTGAAGCCACAGGCAGGAAGAATTTTCTCCCGGCTTGACAGACACATTGAACCCCCTTTATAGTTTCTATTTCACATACCTCAAAACCTACAAGGGAACATGCTAGTGACTCAGGCCACATCCGTAGGTTTATGTCCTATGATGACTTAATTCTCAACATGAATTGCAATTGCCATTCCCCCCAGGTGACAGGATTTGGTATTGTACTTCCTTGGTTATCAAGTATTGTCCATCTTGTTGCAAAGACTTCCTCCTCATTGTCACATTGTCTGACAGGACCACGTTACTCTTTTTTTATTATGATTAGTGTATTTTTTAATTATGATTAGTTTATATCTTTATTTTTGCTGCGTGAATGCTTTGTCTACGTGTAGGTCTATTCACCATGTATGAGCCTGGCCCCTGTGGAAGTCGGAAGAGGGCATCAGATCCCCTGGAACAGGAGTTACAGGCAGCTGAGCAACTGCATAGGTGCTGGAAATTGAACCAAGGTCCTCTACAAGAGCAGCCTGTGCTCTTAACCTCCCAGTAATCTCCTCAGCGCCCCACATTATTCCTAACACATATTGAAATGATGTTTACTTGAAAATTAAATGCCACATGTGACTGCATGTAGTCCTTCCTTCACAGTTTGTTTCCAGGGTTGCTCACCAGAGGACTAAAAGCCTTTTTGTACTTCGGTTCTGATTTAGCCAGACTGAGGCACCACCACAACATACAAAGAGGAGCTGCGTTTGGCTTTGTTGTTGTTTTAACATGTTTGCTTGTTTTGTGTGCAGGGGCAGGTGGATGTGTGGATATGGCTGTGCTATGGAGAACGTGTGTGTGTAGAGGGCAGAGGACATCCAGTGGGAGTTGGCTGTCTTCTTCCATCATGTGGTTCCAGGAACCAACCTCAGGTCCTCAGGCTTGGTGATGGGCACCTTTACCTGCTGAGCCATCACACCTGCCCAGAACCATGCCTAAAGAACAATCAGATCTGAAGGTTCACGTATAGTGAGGACTTTATGTACAAAGGACCAGAATGAGAAACAGTACCAATTTAGGGCATTAACACAGGACCCTACTGGTGATAAAATTATGTATGCCAGACACTATGAATATAACAATAAAGTAGGCCAGGCGGTGGTGGTATACGCCTTTAATCCCAGCACTTGGAAAACAGAGGCAGACAGATCTCTGAGTTCGAGGTCAGCCTGGTCTACAGAGCTAGTTTCAGGACAGCTAGAATTGTTACACAGAGAAACCCTGTCTTGAAAAATCAAAAACAATAAAGCTCAGAGAGATGGCTCGTTTCTCCTCAAGAATATGAGAAGGAAGACAAACACTGGCATAACTATTAGCTTACACACTCACAAGTAATGGCTGGCAAGGTGGGTACATCTAACATGTTTTGTCACCCCTTTTGAAGCATTAATTCCTTCATTAATGCACTGAGAATCTACTACAGACCCAACAGACACCTTGAATAGTCTACCCTCAAAATGTACAGTCACTCTCCTGGGTCCAGAAAATGACAGATCCGTTAGAAAACCTATTTTTAAAAAATGGGAAAGAGCCAGCAAGCTGGCTCAGGGTGTAAAAAGGATTGCCAACAGGCTGGATGGCCTGAGTTCAGTCTCCAGAACCCACATGGTAGCAGAGAACCAATGATGACAGAAAAGTCGTCCTCTGACCTCCCCGTGTGTGCCGTGACATGCAGGAGCCCATACATACTCACACGCACACAAATAAATAAATAAGTAAAAAAAAAAGGGGGGGGAGGAAGATATACCAATACATAACTTGGCCACGTGAAAACTTAATACCGACATAAAAATGTGTCTTAAACTATGACAGTATGGTTTTCATTAGGTATTTGGACTTGTTCATTTATTATCTTAGTGACATTTTAATCCTGTTTATCTCCCAGACAATTTTAGAAAACTTAATTTGTAAATGGTCGTAAGTCATTCCAGCCTCTTGGCAGCTCTAATATGTTTGACTAAGAAATTAAAGGAAAGAATGGCCCTCCAGAGAAAAGAAAACTCCAGCACAAGCAATACTCAAACTGTGGACTCTTGGAGGATCTTACAGATATGTTCTTGAAGCCTTTTTTCACAGCTGTGATTTCTGCCATAAAGGAATGGGGGAGTGCAGGAATGTGGATGAGAAGGAATAAGGCTCCTTTATGTAGCTTGCCACAGGCTATCCTTGTCTAAGGAAAGAGAAGCAATACAGACAACCAAAATATGCCTATTTTAAGACATGGGTCTCCATAAATCCCCTTTAAATAGCCTGCTGGAAAAATAAACAGTTACCTGTCTTTCTTAAAATAAAACTATTAATATTTTCTTAGAGATTTATTGATGGTATTATTTTATGTTAGTGAATGTTTTGTCTGCATGTGTGTGTATGTGCATTTAGCTATATAGTGACAACAGGGTACATTCATTTTGTAGGGAATAAGATCATGCGACAGTATCTTTACAAAGGAAGAAAATTCAGATATTTTCTTCCTCCTCTTTTCCCCAAGTGCTTGGGGTTGGATGCAGACAAGATATGCGAGTGCCCACCACTGCCTGAACTATATCACCAACCCCTGATTTTTCTTTTCAACATTTCAACGGAAGGACCCTGCACACTCCAAATCCTATGAAGGCAAGCAAGCACTAATTCCTTGTGTGCCATAGACATAAAGATGTTGTTAATTCAGAATCCAACTTGGAGGCATGCCTAGAGAAAGACAGCTATGGACAAATGTGTCCCGGGGCTCGTTATGTGGCCGAGCATGATGATACATGACTGGGTGTTCATGACTCAAATGAATCAGACCACAACCACAAATTAGGGTCTGGAGAGTTGACTCAGCAGTTAAGAGCATTTGTTGCTCTTGCATAGGACCCAAGTTCTATCCCCTGCACCCAATGGCAGCTCACAGCCATCTGTAACTCCAGTCCCAGGAGATCCAATGCTCTCTTCTAACCTCCAAAGACACCAGACATGCACATTCACACATGCAGGCAAAATACTTATTCACATAAAATAAATAAATCTTTCAATTAATTTTAAAGACAGGACTATTCTTCTCTCTTCTTTTGATATCCACAGCTAAAAGGGAGGAAGAGAAGAGAGCAAGATGGCCCGTTAATATTCACTGGCCTCTCCAAGCTGACCTCAAGCTGACCCCAGAGGCACCCAGTAAGCACTCACACAAGAGCAGGGGCAAATGTGGATCAAGCTCTCAAAAGCTGTGGGAGAATATGTGACCACATTTTAAGAGGACAATAGCCAAAAATTCCTGAAATAAAAGAAACAGTTTAGAAATGATTAGTTTTTACTTTTTAAATTAGTATACAAAGTATGAGATGTCGATAGATATTGAATACCAATCTGAAATTTTAAGTATTTTAAGATGGTGTCTGCTCTAACAATTGTCTTGCCACCATCAAAACTTAGACAAAAATCTACATGTCTGTCATATTTTAGAGTGTGCTTCTACACGGTACTATTAACTATATATCTATACAGTAAACACATGAGAATTATTTTGTTGCTGTTTTGTTAGTTTTCACAATGGATTTGAGTCTTGGGAAAAATCCATTTAACCAGCTGATTTCTCTTTGTTGGGAGTGTAGGATGGTCAGTGGATTGTGCCAACTTGAAGCTGTTTCCAAAATCATAGCATCTAATCCCCTAGTGCTGGAGAAGTCCAGAATCTGGGTTAATATTTACGGCGTTCCCACAATAATAAGACTGATTTTCTCTAGTAAATGTAAACAAAACCATCTGTGCTAACATCACAAACGAAACTATTTTGTTAGGACCACAGCACTTTTAAACCAGAAACTGGACCCTGCCTCCTTCAACACAAACCGTTCCATTCTGTAAATGCCTTCAGCATTTCTAGTAGCTTCTCCTGTGTCCACTGTCTCTGTGTTCACAGCACCCAGGATAGAATGGGGAAGGCCACAGCCATGGAATCGGTATGCAACAGACTTTTTCCAGAATTGGGGCTGTTATCGGAGTTCGACACTGAATTTCATCCTCTGTGAAAGGGCAGACCCAAGGCAGGATGAGCAGAGGGCTGGATGCACGTCCCGGGTCCATAGTCTCAGCACTTGCAAGACTGAGGCAGAATGACCATTGCTATTTTGAGGCCAGCATGAGGTATACACAGTAGGTTAGAGGTCATCCTAGCTTTGTGATGGTACACAGCCCTGCACTGTCAAAGAAGGAAGGGGGGAGTGGAGGAGAGGAAGAAAGGAAGGAAGGAAGGAAGGAAGGAAGGAAGGAAGGAAGGAAGGAAGGAAGGAAGGAAGGAGGGAAGGA